>PDGT01000028.1:1355026-1478625 GCA_003671415.1 Megathymus violae
TGGTCTCCGTCGCCCATGGACATCAGCAAGATTAAAGATATCACTGATGCGTTGTCAGCCAGAAAATGAGAAGAAGGTAAGAAAGATAGAACTGGCTCTTAAGCTTCCAGCCGGAACACAACGAGTCGTTTGGCGGCTGACTCAAGCAGGAGGGTGGTAGCTAGCCAGGCAGGTTTTACGGAAAGATAATAATATCAGTAATAATATTAATGACTTAATAATAATACTGATAATATAATCTTTACGCAAAGCCCTACCACCAAGCAGGTTGGCTTCTGTCGCCTCCTACTACACCCTGTTTTGCCAGCATGGGATTTTAGGCCACCCCAATACGGCCAATATATGCAAAATAGTAACATAAAATTGAAATTGTTGTAGTTAATATACTACTTGTCAATTTCTTTTGTCGAGTTCATACGTGTGTGTTTTGTTTACGTATGTTTTCATGCTAATGATCACTTTCGGACCACACCCGTATCAATTCAATGCAACGATCGGCCGTGCCGTAGAGAATTCAATTGATTTATAAACACCTTTATGCTTCGGAGAATGACGAAATCATAGTGCGAAGTGAAATCAGTTAATTAACTACCATGCAATAAGTGTTTTTATAGTTCTATGCGTGCGAGGTCTGAGTCTGTCTGTATGTCATACCTAACTTTTTCTAAATTTATTGGGATAAATAATGAGGAAATAATATTATGAAAGACATAAATGTATGTTTTTATGATTTCAAAAAGCGTAGTTCAATATATTTTTGATTCGATTTAAATTGCAAATTGTTAAATGAATTTATTACTCAAAAGAAATTAATTACTTACACAAGAAGCTATACAAAAATCAGGAAACGGAAAATCCTCCTGGATACTTTCATAGTTCGGAATTCTGTGTGAGTCCGGTTTGAACTTGAGCAGTATTTTTACATAGTTATGTCATATTAATCTCGAACCATATTTGTTATATCACTTGTGGAAATATTACGACAGTTTAGACTGGGAAGAGATCCTTGGGCGTAGGCCACATGGTTCACTTCTTGACTAAACCGCGTGGTTGAGCTTTCCACCTCATTTCATTTATGAAGAGAAACCGATGCAACAACAATTGAAACTAATATTGCTGATGGATTCAATGCAGCTTTTATGAAGGTTTTTTTATGCATGAAGCAGACAAACGAGCCGAAGAGTCACCTGTTGGCTAGTGATCACTGTCACCAATGAATATTAGTAACGAGCGCCATCCCTATTCCTGAATCAGGGTAGAGCGAGATTGTCTTTCTGGGCCTATGTACGAGATTTTCACTCCACGTAAATTGTTTCGATAAAAAAAAGAATTCGTGAATCAACTTTCTTGAAAACATTACACTAGAATTTTAATGTAAATTTGTACTTAATATAGGATAGCTCCAATTGCTATATAAAAGGAGCCATTTTTTTTTTCTCTAAAAATTGTTTACCACGTTTGTCCTTTTGGCGCTCGTTGCCATCTTGCAACTGGAGTGACCGCTTCTCTCGCCCCAGGGTCGGAGCTATGTGCAACAACAAAATTGGTGCCTAACCAATTTAAGGTTTGGTCTTTCCTAAAACGCGCTTCACTAGTATCTAGCCATAGACCGCATAGACTGTACAGAGTAGATTATGTAGATTGTACAGAGCAGGATAACATTTTACATATGACAGAACCATGAGAAAAGTTTACGACAATTAATTGCGTTGGAATTTGTTTTAAGGCGTTTTTATTTCGGTATCGGAGGAGGTGGTTAAAAAGCGGCTGTAACGCTTCAATATTTGTAGGCCTCGCATGTCATCTTTGGGGTTATGGACACCTTTAGGCAGCGATGAGCGCATTATTATGTAGCCCATCTTCGTTATTGGCTTTTGCCGTAAAAAACGTGAGCGAATATGTAAGTATATTATTTTATTAAAAAACGACTGCCTGCTACTCAATGAACTTTAAGATTGCAAAAGCAATTAGTATTTAGAGACGCTTATTAACAAATATTATTCTCCGAGCATACCAGACACCTTAAGCGTTAACCAATTAAGTTGAAAACACCATCAATGGGCAATAAAGAAGCCTTCTGCGTTAATTAAATTATCTTGCAACGCTATTAACATTTTCGATTTCACTTTTAACGTAATTATCTATAGTATTTCACAGAAGAGTTATAGACTCGAAAAGTTAATAGCGAGTTTTGCCTTAAAAAAAATATAAGTTTTTAAAGCAAATGGACTGGCAAATGGCTAGGTACTTAGTAGGTACTATTCCATTTTTGAATTTTTAATGGGTACTTTAAGGGTTTTTTTTATCTGGTGACAAGTGGATATCGCAGTACATAGACACAGTAATTTATAATCAATACTAATAGTATAAAAAGAGTGCGAATTATGTGAGTTTGTATGTATGTGGACGGAAATATCCAGAACCACAGTACCTATTTTGAAAATTCTTTTACCATTTGAAAGGTACATTTTTTCAAATGGACATAGGATATGTATATTGTGTTATAGGTATATGAATTAGCTAGAGTCATGATGATATTCACTATGTTTAGTGATGTTTATGTTTAGAGATTATTATGCATTATACTATATAACATAGATGTTCAACCCGAACAAAGTCACGGAGGTCCACTAGTATATTATTAAAGTTAGCATAGACTCATACCATGGCCTAAGATTTCTTATGTTGGGGGTGACACGGACATGCATAAATGAGGCATTCCAGCAACGAATATCAAAAAACCAACATTTATTAAGTTGATCCCGTAACCCAGCTTGTCACCACACCCTGCCCGCTAAGGAGGAGTGCCAGATTTGATTCGCGGTTGGGGCAGACATAAATGTTACACATTTTTCCTGGCTCATGGGTATTTGAGATGTCATATATGTGTACATCTAAAGAATCATAGTTGGGGTGTGTGTGCCGTTTTATTTATCTGGTACATAATGTTTACCGGGAATCGAAGCTGAGTTCTGCAGGCAGGGCCACTAACTCACCTACTACCAAGACGTCTTTTCCGTAAGGGCACTCGGTGCACGAGCCCAGTGTCAAGATTGATCGAGCTAAAGTGACGATGTTGTATTGAATGGAAAAAAGAGTATTTTATTCTCATTGCGTACAACCGCAAAATATTCAAAATTTCAACGTTACTCTGAAAACAGATGAAATTTATAAATATCTATCTTAAAGTCTTGTTGATTTCGAGCAGCATAATGAGATTTCAACACTCACTCCTCCATTAAGCTGTATATTACCCGGTGTCTCCTATATGTGTCAGGTGGTGATGGAGGTATCGAGGGAAAGCGGTAGGAAATCGTCAACTTCAGTCCTCGTTTCACACGAGTATCTTAAGGACCTACTAACTGTACCATAGCTATCTAAATGATTATGTGTATACACTTACTTTATGCTAACAATTAGAATAGTATATAAAAATCTGTTTAAAAATCTTTCAATTAGCATACCATAAGTGTCAAGCTACAACAGCTAAGGGAGCTAGATATCTTTAATTAAACAATCTCGCGCGCGATCGGTACTAACATTTCGACTTGGCCCGCCGTAATTACAGTGCTTTACTACAGCGCAGTGAGCCTCAACCCTGTTGCGATGGGCACCGGACCACCGATATTTTATTATTGTTTTTTACACAAGTATCCAAGGGGTCACTGTTAATTACCGATTTTAATACACGAGCAAACAAAACATACCTAATGTTAAATATGTAGATCAGCTCAAACACTTTTGATTATATTGTCCTATGATGTTACGAATTCATGATGATAAGATTGATTTATCTCTTCGTAAGTTTTATTACGATTCAAACATGACAGTTACAAAAGCCCCAGTACTATCTTATGATGATGATTCCGTATAACACGTATGTAACGGAGTATGTATGTAAGGAGTAGTTTGGGTGTAAGTTTCAGCGTATAAGCAGGCGTCCGAGATGGAGTACCTTGAACAGGGTCACGTATCAATATTGTAATTATCGCTGCTGTGTAATTTTATCTGTTCGAAGAAATAGCAGTCATAACATTTTACCTCTAGTAGTCATTTCAATTACTGTCATCTATTACCTAAATCGCGTACGACTGTTGCAAGCCTAAGTCTAAGATCTGTGTTGTTTTAATTGACGTGCCTGGACTCCTTAGGCTTCAGACGTTCTAACTGTCCAGGTATACCGCTGTTATCGTCATGATGATATTCATTGGACCGATACATATAATAAAATTTTAACTGATCGCAACTGTAGCTATATGTGAGAAGAACTATTATTAGGGGCCTTTATTAACACAATAAAATTCTAAATAATAGCTATTAAGATTTGTGTCTGTTTGTCTGTTCGTTTATGCGCACTAATCTCAAAAACGGCTTAACCGATTTCTTTATAGTTTATACGTATGTATTGCAATAAGCATCACTTAATATCTAAAGTTCGTTTCATTTTAATCCGTCCAAAAATAAAAAAAATATAAATTAATACATTTTTAATAAAAGTCCTTCTCAGTCAGTCAGTCAGTCCTAAAAGAATGAAGACGCTATTTTTAAGCGTAAGGCGTAGTTTTTTGGAAGCGAAGCGAGGGCAGTTTACAAGTCATATCATATGATAGACATTTCATCAGTCTAACTCTCCAGTTATCTTTCGATTGATACTTTTTACGAAGGCATTTTTGCCACTAGAGCCTTCTTCAAAGGTCATCGGCTATGTGGCCTGCATTACTTGTTACCCGGCTTATGTATTAGTAGTAAAATGTTGAGCACCAGTGTCCAGGGGTGTATAAGTTCTATAAGGTGTACACGCCGGGTTCCGCAGCAGATGTGTTGGCCCTCGTTAGCGGACATGCGCGCCGTTCTGCCTACATCTTAATTAAGGAGTCCGCGCACAGCGTAGAAATGGCAAGGCGCGCGAAAGTTCCTATAAGAGTTGCTCAGTTCAGTTAATCGATTGTTGGTTCTACTGGATCCTAAGAAAGGATTTCTTACCTAAGTTGATGTAAACTAGCAATATGTACCCACCTATTACTTTGTCCATGGGTTTCGAGTTCGAAAGCTAAATCTTGTGGTTTCATTCCATAATAGCGCATAACTGTGCTTTTGGTGATGGGCTTGGATCTGGGCTCGGTGAGAGTGTTTAAGGCCCTTAGTCCACCAATATTGTTCAGTAGTTACGAGACGTTATTAATCTTTGAAAACACGATGGATTATATTTCGATCTTCTAATGTTACCTTACCCGATGGTCTTTCTAACCAAAACTGCGTGTTTTTTTTTGTCACTGAAATGTTATTTTTGTGTTGTACATATGTATCATCGTATCTGTTGTCAGATTGATAAAATAAGTTAAATCCATATATTTTGTTCTATTCAATAAATGTTAATTAAATTAAAAAAAATGTACACAAAACTATGTGTTACCAATTCCATGTGAAATTACAATCGATGATTATATTTTCTCAATCATGAAATCGACTTTGGAGCTGTAGGTTAGAATGAATGATTAATAAAAAAAATTGTATAGACCCCAGTTTAAATGGTTTAAAATACAATTTACCGACTTCCAAGTGAAATACATAAGCTACAGAGAATTGTATCGTACAGTGTGAATTAGTGTTACTGTAACAATTTAACCTTAGAGTCTTAACTACAAGGTGTACAACAATTTTCATTGTATTTGAATACACTAGCTCGTTATTTCAGCTGACATTTCACAAAGTTTAGTGCTTTAATGATGCTGAATTCCCTTTTACGCGGTGACATTATTGGAGACTATCATGCGTTGATTGATCACCCATTGAGATCGGATCTTGCAAGATTTGACGGAGATTTAACCACAAACGGCTTTATGAGTCATACGGACTTATTAACCGGTTGGTTCGATGCTGTAAGGTGTCAATTATATTGTCACTAGATTTGACTACATAAACTATGTAAATATCCTATCGACAAGCGCTAATATTAGCATTTATATTTAGAATATCCTTTATGGAACGGGATTTTGGCTAAAACTCTGGGCATCGTTAACGTAAATAGGTGTATTTACAAAATTCCAACACGATTAAGTTATTTTGAACTTAGTTTGACTATATATAAGGGATACCTATGATTTTGTTTATTGTTGATTTACCTTACTATGCATCACAGTAACTATTTTTGTATTAATTGCTTCAATTTTTTTTATATATTTCTACATTGCTTAATTCATATTGTTAATCCAAAAATATATTGTTACGAAGCTTCTCGAAGAATAGCCGAGAAGAGAAAGTCGGCAGGCTTACGAAGTTTCTGGAAGGGTCGGCCACCCGACCCTTCCAGTGAGAACAACAGAAGAGAAGAGAGGCGATAAAAATGAAACCCAGGTAGTAATAAAAACTACCTGGGACACTTCAGGCCAATCTCGTCCTTATGCTTTAGGCAAAACGGGCAAGATTGGCATACATTGCCGAAAGGAGGTTGTTTACCTGACCCGCTATTGTTATGTTGATTTCCGGGAATTATTGTTGTTGTGAACTTCCACGAAGGCCGTGGAAAGATTTGGAAGCCCGGAAATCAATATAAATAGCGGGCAGGGTCGGCCGCAAGGCATTCGGTTCTCGAATACGAAGCGAGAGTTCTCTCCCTACAAAGCGAATACCTGCGATCTACGAGTGCAACTGCGATTGTGAAGTGAAAAAAGTCTCTGCGGACCTATTGTGGCATTTCACGAATCTACGGATCCTGACACGTAACTATATGTATTAGACATACTCAAAAATTTGAATTCAATCGATCACTCGATATCAAGAAGGAAAAAAAAAAAAACTTGAAATGATATAAAAATAATTGTAATTGTATGTTAAATTCCTGTCTCGCACTTTCCGTCACCCATGCAAGCTTATTAGGTCGAATATTGATGACCAATTAAGAGCTGTGTTCGAGCAATCTCGGCTCGGGCAGAGATAAGGGCATTTGTTGGTGTCTGGCTCCAGACAACTTTATGCTAATTTTGTATCCACCCAGTGAATAGCGCAGACCGGTGGTCTTGTTATTGATTTTCCTTTTTTAATTCTTTTACTCACTAGTCTATGAGTAGTTAGTTGTGCAGTGTTGTGCAGTGTTCATAGAACACAAGAGAAAATATTTTATCAAAATGTATGTATATGGTCTGTTATTGTGAGGCTCAGCTGCAGATATTAAGTCGATTTTTATATTACAGAAAAGAGCAGTACGCGCCATTTACAACCTCAGGCCTAGGGATTCCCTTAGAGATCTCTTTAAAGAAATTGATATATTAACTGTAGCATCACAATATATTTTAGATAATATTATGTACGTTAAAAAATACTCTGATAGTTTTCTTAGGAAGCGTAATGTTCACAGTATTAATACTAGGAGTAAGGCTAAACTGATTGTTCCAAATTTCAGACTAAGCAAAACTGGTGGTTCTTTCATGGGTAGATGTGTAAATATTTATAATAAAATTCCATTAAAATTGACAGAAATGCCATATTGTAAATTTAAAGCTCACGTCAAAGGCGTTGTTATGCGGAAAGGTTATTAGAAACTTGATGATTACTTTCAGGATAAGACTGCTTGGACATGAGTTCAATATTAAGCCCGTTTAAGTGCGTTCTGTAACTGTGAGTAGGAAAAAAAACTCCTCGGGAGTTTATTGCCGCTTCTTATTTCAAGACCACTCACAGAAGGGATTTGTTGAAGCGATGGCGTAGTTTGATATTCGAAATGTGTTTGTAAAAACCAACTTCGAATAAAATATTATTTCATTTCATTTCACTTCATTTCATTTCATTACAATTTGCCGTGAGTTAACCGTCAATGAACAGTACAACTAATACACCCATTTTTGATATCTTCCTTAATGCTCAATTATTAAAAATTAAATTAATTAATCTACGCGGCTACCATTTCACAGAATCTACGTTGCATGATGGGTCATACTACTAGAGATGCGTTACACATACGAAGTGTACAAATACATTAAACCACAGTCCATAGCTACACTTATTTTAACGTTAAATATGAACCAATGCAAATCTTTCTTACTCGTGCTGAACAACAAATCAGTCCTCCTTCCAGAATGTAACGTGAAATGTTTTGGTTGCAGTGTAGGAGGGCCAGCGAGTGTGCCGCATCCTTTTTGTCCACACAAAGTAACCTTTTTGTCCAGTAATACGTTGGAGAGGCGTCACATTTGGTGTTACAAATGTCCATTACGCATATTGACAAAATAAAATGACCTATTTCTCAGCGGGTAAAAAAACATATCAGCATTTTTTTTTATGTTAATAGCCAACAAACGAGCAGACGAGCCACCTGATGGTAAGTGGTCACCGTCGCCCATGGACATCATCAAAACCAATGTATCACTGATGCGTTGTCGGCCGAGACATTAGAAGAAGGTAAAAAAGAAACAACTGGCTCTCAAGCCTCCAGCCGGAACACGACGAGTCGTTTGGCGGCTGACTCAAGCAGGAGGGTGGTAGCTAGCCAGCCAGGTTTTACGGAAAGATACCAGTAATAATAGTAATGAGTTAATAATAATTCTGATAATATAATCTTTACGCGAAGCCCTACCACCAAGCAGGCTGACTTCTGTCGCGTCTTACGACACCCTTTTTTGTCAGCATGGGATTGGGGGGAGTATTTTAGGCCGCCCCAATACGGCCAAATCTTTTTGCCACGGCGGTAACGCTGTATAATATGGTATAACCATAAAATTACCATTTACGTTTATGGGTATAACATGATATTTGATAGAAATATCTGAACAATGTACAATTTGATATACGTTTATCATCATATGAATAATTATTATTATGGATGAGCCTTACTATTGGTATACTTTTATGACGCTCTTGTACTGTGTTATTGTGTCTGTTATTGAACGTTCTGCTATAACTCATCATTTACGCACAATATGAATGAGTGATTGCTCACGAAATGGAACGCACTATCCATTCTTACTTAAGTGCCTTTTACCATTTTACTCTTTGATTTCGCTATATTTATGAAGATTACCACCAATCACGCCTACTCCAAGAATCAATGGACGCCAACCTTGCATAGCAAAGATTTATTAGTTTCTATTCGAACATAATCTCACTAATTCACCGTAAAAAAAACCTCGAGTTTATAGCCACCTGGACAATCGATGCTTTGTCGTTCGCTTCAATATATTTTAAATGACTCCTTGAGACGACCAGCCGTGAAGGCGCTCCTTTTGTGACTGACCGAGTCCCTTTTCGAATTCGAATGCCGAGATATTTATTTTGAATTAAGAATAATTTCTTTTTTAGCTGCCGTCCACAGACGTGTGCCGCGCATTAGAAGCCTTTGTTGGGGTTATATTAATGAAGGACGGATAATTTTTTTATTTTACTTTGCTTGGACTACCGCATAGTAGGGGTGTGGCACAGAATAATGTTCACCACACTGCTTGAATATGGAAAATTAATTGTTAATAAATATCAAGAATATTTTAGAACGTCATAATGTCAAGTTTTAAATAAGGTATTACAGCTATTTACATTCTGCCATTACCAGGTAAAGAAAAAGATATGAGAATATAGAATTAGTGAGAATATAGAAATAGAAATAGGGAAATAATGCCAAATAATCGAATATTAAATCATCAGTACCAACGAGTGTAATACAATGATACAACTTACAACTTACTAAAATACCTACCTACAACTGAAGACCTAAATCCCAAACCATTTGTTTCCCACACACTAGCTTACTGATTCTACACCGAATAGAAATTATTTTTCCAATACGTATAAGTAATTATGAATTCAAAAATATTCGTTGAATTTCTATCCCCACCATTTACTATACAATACTATTATACAGTACAATTGTATAATAGAATACAATACAATTCCATTATACAACACAGTTTATGATCAGCATAGAACTATTCGCTTTAAGTCAACAATAATAAATCGCACACACCTTCGTATTTGCCAAACGTTCATAAAAATTAACATATTGCTACGGTGACGCAAAATTCACGAGAGTCGACAAGATATCGCAATGCTATACCACTTCACTGTTCCATTGTTCTTTAAAGATTATGAGACAAAGGCAGAGCTCACTTTGCATTAATGATTGCCACAGGAGCGCTAATTGCGCGTATGCGTACCCCGGGACAAAGATTGAGTTGGCAGATAAACCGTCCCACTGTTTGTGGTATTTATCACCTTTAAGTTGTCCGCTGCCGGCTTAAGGTGTGGTTTCGTGAATATTTTATGAAATGTAGCTAAGTAGTTATAAGGGAGACCTTTCACCTTTCAATCTACGTGATTGTTGTGCCTTTTGGCGAAATATAGATTAAACTCATTAGGTGTCTGCTTTTGGAGGTCACTGAGCGTTGTACGACGAAGTTTTCATATCAACAGTACTCATGAATGAAAAACTTCTTTATCTGACTGCTTAACTATTGTCCTCCTTCTAAATATCAACTTTGCAGTGGTTTTACACGTTCCAGTTGCGGTGTTGTGATATTGGATTGCCAGGTAAATATGGTTTCAACGCTTATTTCTTGACTGCCAAGGAGTCGATGTCGTGTCCCGGGTTACATGCAATGTGAATGGGTGGCGGAAATTTTATGATCGCGTGGCCAGCTGTGGCTGTTATAAAAAAGCTGTGCATATATAGCAGAGAGTGCCGCATTTTTGATTATAAAATACCCTTAAGTTTCTTCATAATCATCATCATGAGAAACAGTATCTCTCCCACTTCTGGACTTAGGTCTCCACTCAAAATATGGGGACTAAACATGTCCATGACAATTGATAAGAGCGGATTGGAGAAATTATCATATATTTATTTGATAATATGTTGAAGAACTCTTGGATATGCAGGTTTTCTCATGACGTATTCTTTTATCATAGCAAGTGATTATACAGATAACTGTTTTCGAATACAGGTATAATTTTTTTTTATAACAGGTCCTTGCAGTCTTTGACCACGTATTCGCTGGAGACGGCCGTTCAAACTACAATGCTATCACCGCAATACATAGTGCTTGTAATTCTATTACACTGATAAATTTACATAAAAATTACTATTTTAATTTTATGTTATAAACTTTATTGTTTTGAAATATTCCAGTTTCTATATATATATACCCATCTAGATTTCATTACCATTCTCCCGTACAATTCGAATATAATATACAAATGATGTCTAACTTTAATTAAAAAATTAAATTTAAATATCAACAGATCGATCATCATAGTTTGTTAAACATTTCACTGTACATAAAATGTGTAAAAGATATTCGTTTGGAGCACTTAATCTTCCGCTAAATGGCTTAATTTAGGTCTTATCTGAGCCATTAATCGATTTGAAGTGTGATATCTTTTGCCATTATAAGAGCGTATTTATTGCGGTGCTTGTTCACTGATATCAGTAGGTATTACGTATTGGAGGTAGTTAAGCAGTTACTTCTTTTAAAAATACTTTTTTAATCATTTACGTATTATGATTATACGTTAATGCAACGTAATTTATTATTTCTGTTTACGCTGTGAAAATGTTCGTTATCATATAGAAGAACAAACGATGAAAGTAACTCCTCAGCACATCTTTTAAACCAATATGCAATAATTACTAAATAACTTGTAACCTGCACAGAATTGTTTGTTTTATTATTTTCAGGCGTCCATGTTATTGAGCTAAAGCTTCAATAGGTCTCAGACTCAGACGAAAGAATTACCTTTGCATTAAGAAACATAATTGGCACACCTAGGAATCATGGATAATTGAAGCATCAGGATAGCACATTAATAAATCATAATACAATGAAAGAATATCAACTTAAAACCCAAAGTCAGCATCTTATTTTCAAATTTCATGGTATATATATAGGTAAAACAGTAGTCCAATTCTACCACAGATAATGTCAGAATCCGTTGATAAATTAAAAAAAAATAATTAACGAAAAGAGCTGATGATCTCAAACGGCTGAATATATTTTTTATATAAAATGTAAGTAAGGTAAAGTTGCTTAAAAAAAAGAAATAGGTGCTTGCATTAGGCCTCTGTCCTTATTCTCATGGTCCAGAATAGTAAAGGAGGGACCTGCTTCAATCAACAGCCGATCCGAATACCGAAATATTACCACGAATCCCTCTGATTAGATTAGACGTCTTGTGCGGAATTTGATCTATATCGACTAATTTAGTTTAAAATTTGAATTTTTCTTAAAGAACGCTAACGAGACCAAAAGTCTTCTTAGATTAAAACAAAATTCCCGCGTTGCAGTAGTCCATCATATTGCTTATTTCATCTTTGTCGGCCTGTCACTGAACGCGGTTTCGTTAATCGTACGACCAACGAAACAAACATTGCCTTTTTCGTGTTTTAACTGATTTTTTGGCGGACATCACGTTATTTGCATTGTTATTTAGTGTGTGTTGTAAAATATTTGTTGTATCCCGTCAAATATTTAAGTATTTTGCCTTTGATTAATGGGTTTGTAAATTTAATTAAACATTTCTAAATGTAATATACAGGTGCGTTTTAGCTGTTCATGGCAACCTTTATGTTATCTAAGTCGATTACTGACAATCGATTGCAATATTAAAGGTAACGCCGACATGTTGCCGTTGTAAAAGGAAGCGATTGTACCGCTTAGGACTGGCTATCATCATGGCTAAAATCTTCTCCATACACAAACACAACAATAGACAAACATGATGCAAGTTAAAACGATGATTTCTGATGATTTCTGGGAGATATAATAAAGATCTTGTGCTCTTTTATGTTCACTGAACTTTTATTCCTAGTAGCGGGATGAGGGTGCAAAGTCTAAATAAATAAACGCACACAAAAGAAACATCTCAAAAACCCACGATCACTGAACAAACATTAAAATAATAAAGTAAATAATACTTCGGTAAGTAATTATGAGAATTAATTCTTATAATTAGATCCTCAAACGTTAGTAGACGGCACAGATGGCCAAATACCGTGTAGGTGTATTCGAGGCGGATGTGTGAACAGTGACGTAACGTAATAAAAACCGCAGACACCATCCTAATTGTATTAATTAGTAAAGTTATTTCATTCTAATGATTTCTACATTTTAATATTTATGCGAATTATATTTTGTGACAATATTTTTCACGTTTTGGGTGACATGTAAAAATATTGTTCGAATTGGCATCGGACTCGTTTTGGATAGGGTTTCGGACTTTGGATGTATTCAAAAATATTTTCTGTTTTCTGTAAAAAATTTACATCTTAAAATAAGTAGGTTCAAATATAATATGGGAGGGAGATGATAAATATTCGGATTCTTTTAGCATCCTTTGAATAACGTATTTTTGGTTTACATATAAGACTTTCGTCTCTCATAATAACCCCTTCTAATTTGATAAGATAAGAATAGAGTAAGGACTAGATATATTTTTTTTGATTTAGTTATACTCTCAATGTTAACTCATAAATTAGAGTAGGGTTTAAGCTGGTATTGAGAAATTTAACTCTATATGTGTATCAAATAACTAATACTGTTTAATAGACTGTCTACGAATAACAGGCATAAGCGACTGATTCTATCTATATACTAATAAATAAAATTTGAGTGTCTGTTTGTAATATTAAAATAACCGCTTTTTACTACATGCATATGTATGTATATACGGTACATATACCAAAATAACATTTTTTACAATTTTTGTCTGTCCGTCTGTTTGTTCCGGCTAATCTCTGAAACGGCTGGACCGATTTTGACGGGACTTTCACTGGCAGGTAGCTGATATAATAAGGAGTAACTTAGGCTACTTTTATTTCTACTAAATACCTTTTTTGTCAAATTCCACGCGGACGAAATCGCGGGCATAGCTAGTAAGGAATACGTTTGCTTATCGGATGTACGGAGTTTTAATAATTTAAACGTTTTATCTCTTACCTCATCAGTAGGTAACTAGAGGGTGTAATAGGCAATACGAGTACCTATCGAAAGCTCTTGCTTGCGATAAAGTTTAACCATAGTTTTTTGACGACGAGTAATCGGAACCGAAGAATTAATTCGTCTGAAGTAAGGAATAGCTCAGCAAATATTGCGCCTAGCACCCGTCCAATATCGCACTACTCCCGAAGTTGTTTCACTCATTCGATCACTCAAGATGGACAAAAGTTATTTAATTTGCTGTCTCCCACGATTACAGAGACAACGGGCTTATAAACGCTTCAATTGTCATACCCACTGACGGATTGAATTAGTCGTGAACGGTATTAGAACCGCTAACAGTAAAGCTATGTATGTCTTGTTCAGTTTTCTATCTGCATATTATGTCACAATAGAAATAAACAAAACGACTTATCGTTTATACATACATCAATGATATTTATGCGAGAGACAAGGACGAGCATATAAAAGTATTTTATGTTAATATTTAGCATGGAAACAAGCAGACGAGACACTCATGACCTGCTACGTGGACACTTACTGCATTACCGAAGCACTGCGCGTAAGAAGAAGCTATGAACCTCGACTGTCAAATTTTGCAACCCCAAAATTTTATGTCACATTCTTCTTTTGGTAGAAGTATCAAAGTTACTCCATCTCTCTACAGAGCTTCAAAATTTACGTGGGACTCTTTCCTCTAAAATGTCATCGGCAACCATATAGCGCATAGATAAAAAATAAAAGTAAGTTTATGTATATATTTTGTTTATTTTAGTGAAAATTATTTATATTGTGCTCACAGATTGCTGTAAGGTAGTAAAAACTAATTTAATAACAATTTCAGTAAAGTAACGCATACAAGATACTATTGATTTAAAATCAGTTAAACACAATAAATGTCTAGCTTCCCAGTTGGATCGTATTTTTTTATTGAGATCAATACAGGTTAAATAAAAACATTGTAATAATAATTGTATAATTGTAATGTTATATTTCGTATTACGAAAATTTTCGACTTGATCAAAACGTTCAATATGAATACCAAATGCTGTGTTTCTTTTTTCCATCACTAAGACTGCCAGCTTCAAATAAGGTTTAATTCTTAACAGGGAGCTAAATTTGAGGCATACGTAAGTATAATTTTATATTCGTAGACGGCCAGATGTGAAATTACTCTAATTTCTCTAACAGGCGATAATAGCAGGTGTACGAGGTGGTGGCGAGCTTCTGGGGGAATGAATAGATGCACTTATCGTAATTAGCATCCTCTGGTGGGAAATATTGTCTTCGGTCTTTACGTTATATTCTACAGGACGTTTCATAAGACGGATTAGGTTATGAATTCATGAAAAATATAAAACAGATCATTTCAGAAATAGGTTTCTTGCGCACATCTTGGAATTATAAAGGATTTATTTAACATACATATACAATATATTCAAAGGCTTCATAATCATATTTTTTTTCTGATAACAACGGATGATTTTATCCGTTAAGTCTCTTTGTTGGACTAATCACATAAAAAAACATCTGTCTATGGTGTTAATGAGTCACGTTTTTGTTGTAACGAATCTTCATAATTGACGGTGACTAGTCACCATAAGATGGGCGTTATTGTAACATTTATTGCGTATGTCATATTAATCACTTTGCATTTCGTTCTTACCATAACGAAGCTACCTGTATAACGAGTAATACTCGCTTCCTATTGGTTAGTAAGTGAATTGTTCAAACAGCATGCTAGTGCCGTGGGTACTGGCTGGAGCAAACACGAGAAGTAACATTAGCAAATTGTGTAAACTGACGCCAAATGTTGTGAGAACTCGCTGTGGGAACCGCGCAATGAACACTGCTTAAAGGTTTTATGTAAGTGTAGATAACGGGAAGATGTGGCTCACTGGCTCGTTCACATGAGATCTAGGATCCCGCCCATAGGTTGCCCGTGAGGTGATAACACTGATGTCTCTCTCTCTAAATCTATTCAGATCTCTAACCTAACATCTGATGGTATTATTGCGAGGATTCGTTGCAGGGGCATAGTTCGGGGATTTCGAAGAACAAAATTTATGTCTACCTTTTGACACCCTCAACCAATTTAATTCTGTTCTCGGAGCTCACTCCTACAAAATATACGATCAGCTACAAAACGGCGGTACCGAAATGGCATAAACATGTATTTTAATTTTTACTTTACTTTTCCAGAGAGACCGAATGTAAATAATAACTAGACGCTCATACACTAATAGCTCCACAATAAGACTCCTTGTGTCACACACAATTGAAAATCATACACACCACGAACGACCCCAGAACATACATATTTCTGTCTCGTAAATGTCTGCCCAAATCGTTCTCGAACTCGTTACCATTTGTTCGGCAGCAGCCTCTACACGGTTAAGGTAGATTTCATTCAGGTAACAAATAGAAAATGTTAGTACTAGTGCCAATACAAAAATTATTTACTATTTTTATTATTAAACACATCACCTGTGAAAAATATTTAAAGCCAAGTTGGACATTTCCACGTCGATATTTCTGTCCTACTCTTCGAGTCTTGTTGTCACAGTTAATCAGAAAAGCAAGTGTTGTAATATGGCAATATACATTCATATATTCACATTGATATTGATAATATACATATATATATTCACATTAATAACTTAATGATTAACTGATATACGTCCTGGAGGAAAGGTAAGGCAACGTAACCTCAGGCGATGTAACAGACTTCGCAAAATTGAAGTCGGGTCCCTTGTGCTGGTGACTGACGTTCAATCCATTAAGTTATCAGTACAGAAAGTGAACTTTCTTAGTTAGTTAGGCTACCACCGAGGACATCAGCCCTTATTACCACTCCTCGAATGGCGTCTTCGGCAAGGTAAACGGAACACAGACAGCCCTCCAACCAGGTGGACTGATGACCTGAAGATACCAGCGGGGGCTTTTGGATCCGAGAGCCCCAGGGCCGGTCGGAATGGTGCCAACTGGGTCAGGCCTATGTCTAACAGTGGACTTCAAAATGCTAATGTATTTATATATAGATACCAACAGGTGATTGTAATGTAAATAAACTTGTAACAGGTGATAAATTTATGAACATATTAATGTCTACTGGCGACTTAACTACAAGGTTGAAGTGACAAACTATTTAATTTCTTTATTATAAATCTCAGCTTTTCTTTCTTAGCTATCACTGTACAGTCGCGTACGGTACTAGTACAGCTGAACGGGTAATTGTGTAGTTAGGTGCGAGTGTCTCGTACCTCTAATGAGTTGTAATAAGTGCCACCCAGCGAGTATATGCTTCACTGCTCGCGAGATTGGAGACAGTTTTTCTTTTTTTTTTCATACGGAACTCGGAAGTAAAGGAGTGTTTGACCATAAACAGGTATTTTATTTCCTGACTAGTAACCTGCCTTAACTTCACTTGTAAAAAACCTTCGCTTAAGTTCAAAAATAGTGCGCACGCACACGAGTTTAGATGATATTTATATACGTACGTTTATATATATATTAAATGGTTTCCACGTGATACGTGCGCTAACATACGGCCAGACCGTTAGACAAAGTTCTAAAAACACTTATTTTTATTTAACAGTATAACAAAACCTAACTATGTACTTACATGTACTTATTTACTTTTTTCTTACTTTTGCACCCGAATTTACTGTTTCTTACACATGAGATTTCGTACTTCATTTAAACATCAACATAATTTTACTCACACGCATGTGTACGTATACGCGTATTTTAAATTAAATCCATTGTTGTAGGTTTAAGACGTAATTTAAATTATCTATAATATTATACGTGCTAAGTAAGCGGTTGTTCTTTCATCGATGTTTTGACATTATTTTTTGTTACCGGAAGCTCCTTCCATAATAAGAAGCGGGTCGAGAGCCGAGTGCGGGCCTTACGACTTCATTAGCGCGCGTCAACCGACTAGTCACGACGCGGCCTTTGTCGATCGTACGCGGATAGCGCACACCGCTGACTGACTAAGAAACATACCTACGTACTACATAACATATTGAGTCGGTAACAACATAAATATTAATAGCGATTTACAGAATTATTAAGGTTGGTCATTGCTTCCGTAGTAACAGCAAGTCGAGAGTATCTTACGACTTCATGGTACGACGACTGACTGGTCATAATGCGCGATGTCTCTTTTGTCAACCGTAGGAAAATAGTTTACGTCGTTGACTAACAATGAAACGTGAAATAGGCATTAGGATATAGACCCAGGATAAGATTAAATATCAATATAATATTCATAACACTTGCTTATAGTATTATAAAAATAGTAGTAATTGTTTTCAAGAGAGGAGCTGCTGAGATGACGGCTTCATTACAGCACGTCGAGTGACTAATAACGGTGTGTGATGACCCTTGTTGACCATAGCCATATAGCGTTATGATTGATTATGAAATGCGAAATAGGAATTAATTTAGTATCCAAAGTGAGGTTAAATACCAATATAATATTATTTCCGACAGCTTATATAATTTTAATGATATTTGTTGATAATTGTTTCCTGTGTACCATACGACTTCACTACCGCATGTTGACAAATTAATCCGCGATGTTTCTGTTGTTCAACTTGAGCAATGAGTGATTTTTTATTGACTGACTACGAAATGCGAAATAGGCAAAGAGATAGTACCCAGAGTACAATGGACTAATATTACTATCGGCGACTTACAGATTTATCAAGCAGATCGTTACGTGAGTTACTGCGAGATACGTTCGTATCGTGACGTGAACTACCATTGGAACTCTTTAGCGATGCGTTAAAGCACCGCTTATAAGTAAATTATTTTATAGTATAGATGAATATATTAATGAAATAATAGTGTCACAACCAGTTCCGCGTTGGTTTTAACTTACTTTGTAATTACCATGTGTTGTTTTAAAAGATGTGGTGAGGAGTTTCTTTCGCCGTTTCTTCTCCCCAATATTAAAGCACCTTTTCGAAACGGTAGTACAAGCAAAAAATTACGTACATAAGTGTATTTACAGAATACCTAAATTATTAATTGATTTCGAATTTGAATTTAAATTATGACTATTAGTGCTCATCAACCTATCAGTTGTGGAATTTATCACTAATATAGAGGTAGTGTACGCCGTTGACTGATTATGAATAAACTGGATTACTTACTTATGTAGTATTTATAATGATAGTTATTAAAAATATTATACAGTGTTAGTATTATTATACTATACTATTGTATAATCTTAATATAATTAGTATTTATCTACTTTGCGCGCTAAATGCTACTGCGAGCAAAATGTACGATGCATATACCTGTAGATATGTAGTATAAAGATAAATCTGTCATTTCAATAATCCGCACGATGAGAGTCCGCTACCACCTAATATTTCATTACCGTATGTTGACTAACAATTGACAGTCACGACGTGATTTTTGTCGGCCGTACGCCGATATGATGTCCGTGGTCAGACAGTACAATACATATTTTAGTCACATAGTACATACTACTCGTATAGATGTGAACTCTGTCTGATGAAGGTAAGTATGTTAAATGTACGCATTGATGTAATAAATAGTAGTGATGTCGTGTACCGTGTGTTATAACTTAATAAGCTCGTCGCACGTAATTACAAATTAGAGAACGTCCGCGTCGTGTTTCGCTGATAACTCTGCTGATAGTGGCCTCCGCCGGGTTATTCTGTTATAAAAATGCTATTTCAAGATATTAAGTAAGTATTTTTAGTTTAACTTAAACATTTTAGCACAAATTTAACAACTAACAACAATCTCACCTGACCATGAGTGGCGTTCAAAATGTTCGGTTCAGTATTATGTGCGCACTCTTACTTATCATTCTCGCGGGTCTATGCCACCACATAGAAGATGTCTGGATTAACTATTCGTTAACAGAAATGTTATCTGTTGTAAATTATGTGGCTTAGAATTAAACCCAAGATCCTTTATTAAACAGGCAGGTTCACCAAATGAGCTACAGAGTTGCCACGTGAATAAGGAGAAAGAGAATAATAGTTAAAATATGTTATTAAATGGATTTCTCTGAAACTAAAATATTAATAGTAAGAAAGTTACATATGTAGTTTTTTTTTTAACACCTCAAAATGAAATGACATTTCGGCTGATATTAAAATACAGAAAATTACTACTAATATTAATTACCAGTAAATGAGAATTATGATTTATATTAAAATATAAGACAGAATAATAAATACAATACTTAAAGTGTACATATATAAAGTATACCTACTATAATATATCAGACTCGCTAAAGAGAAGTCACGTTTTTATCAATTTAATATTTGGATTTTATAAATAGTGCGAACGATTCGCGCTTGCAATGTATATAGTATTTACTACCAGCAGGATTCGTTATCAATTTACCTTACTTTATGAAGCTGCAAATCTTTTTTATTTTTAACATGAAGTCAGTAAGTAAATAAAAAATTATAATAAACTTATAAACAAATCGTATTTATAATATGTGTTTTTTATCAATCTGCAATTGTCAATATGCTATAAAAGATTTGAATTAAAAATGCGATTGTTACAATAAGTTAAATTAT
The DNA here is from genome assembly GCA_003671415.1 of Megathymus violae. NCBI lineage: Eukaryota > Metazoa > Arthropoda > Insecta > Lepidoptera > Hesperiidae > Megathymus > Megathymus violae. The sequence continues at coordinate 1,375,524 of PDGT01000028.1, forward strand.
CGTTTTTACAATAACATTCCTAAGTCGTTACGCGAGTTGCCCATTGGAACTTTCAAGTGTCGCATTAAAACACAACTTATAGGCAAGGGATATTATAGTATAGATGAGTATATGAATCACAAGGATGCCTGGACATAATTAGTGTCTTAACCAGTTCCGTACAGGTTTAAACTTTAAACTTTTGTGATTACCATATGTTGTTTAAAAGATGTGCTGAGGAGTTTCTTTCGACGTTTCTTCTCCTCATTGTTAAAGTACCTTTTTGAAACGGTTGCGGAAGCAAAAAAATGACTTTCATAAGTGTATTTACTAAATACCTATATGATTAAATGATTTTGAGTTTGAATTTGAATTGAAATATGAAATTACTGCTAATCAGCTACTGAATCCAAGTTTCAGCGATCCGTCAAGATGAATAATTCGAATTTAAGGTAGCCGTCAGATCTGAACTGCAGTCTACTGGTAGAGAACTAATGCTACTACTTGTTAGTAAGTTCGTCTTTAGTAACACTTTTTTAATAAGAATCAATAAAGTATGAATAAAACTTAATAGATATTCTATTAAAAATTAAATTGAGTTTGAAATATTATGTACAATCCCAGAATAAACTCTTTCAAAGTCGTGGGGTAACCTGCAACCTCTCCGATGGAGGCAATGGAGATAACACAGTTAAGGAGATTGCGATCTTTGCTGCAAGGTTGCTAAGTCAACGGTTCATTAATATAATTCGATAAACGTACGTTGATTCACTTCGATTAACTCTTAAAATGCTTGAGTTTTTGTGTGTTTCAAATTAGAAATCACGTTTTTATTATTGTCTGTGTTCTACCCTAAGGTGTTCCGCAATAATTTATGATCAGCATTAAAACTTAATTTTACTTTTAACTAGTGTCGAGCTCTGGCTTCGCACTGATGTAATGAGGTATTTAAGCGGTTTTTTGTGGACCAATTAACGTGCGCCAATAACCAGAGCTATCTTTGTTCACTATTCAATAACCAATAACTTCACCATCAGCTAATAACTCGAAGTACATTTTTATCCAGTTCTAACAAATCATTGTTCGAGCGCGAACCGGTTGCCGACTGCCAGCCGGGTTGCGGGAGCGCGGGACGAGGCGCGCGGTGTACTACTAAGGACTTCGCTTCTGACCGCCGACGGCACTGCGCGCGCGCATCTTACGTACGGAGTTACTTGCACCGATTTCCTTCTTATTATAGTTTCTTATCTTACAGTCCACTTAACCGTTGTTTTATTGAAGGACACCAACATCATAGTCAATGTTTTTAGTGGCATTCCATCAGCGGTATAGTTTAAATAGATTAAATTTGACTCCATGTTTTTACCTTTGACGCTACCTCGCCACGTAACGAAGCCTGATACGTTAGTAAAAACTTAATTTTCAAGGTAGTTCTAGGATATTGCCGCGGTGGTTAGCGCACATAAAATTCGACACACTCTTTGATGAGTAATTTAGCGAAATTCCATGGAAATGGGATTCACGGGGACGCGTTTATGACGTAAAGGCAAGGGTACAATGAAAATATGAAGTTGAAGAACTACTATAGAATAGGTACCGCTTATGACCGACGTCAAGACTATAAAGCAAATATTTGTATATGTTACAAGGCGATAGACGAGTAAATAAGGCACCTGATGGTAAGTGGTTACTGTCGTCCATGGTCATAAATAACATCAAAGGCATCAATGATGCGTTGCTGAGGCTAGCATTAAAATTAATGGCCGGGACACTGCGATCAAAACACGTATGAAACATGCGGGAAAATACCCTATTACCATGAAAGTATCGTCAGTATTATACTGGGTGGTACAGAGCCTAGCGATCTCCAACAGGAGGGACCGTTCGCTATAGCATCTCTGTTGTTTAAATGGGTGCGCCACGAGCAGGGGTAGAGGTTGGCTTAGGCTTAAGGGGTATAGAGCCACTTACATATTATAATGATAAACTAACTACTTTCTAAATATGTCATTCCACCTCTGCGCGCGTCGTAATCCCGAAACATGGCATTGTCACGAGGTTCTACGAAATTAGTTATTGGTTGAAATTATCTGCCATTCCTTTATAACTTGTGTTATTATATATTCTTTTATGCAGTTCGTTCGTATAAATAGAAGTGTAAACTGTTATTTCACGTCACCACCATCTTCTAGTGTAATAAATAATAAATTGTCACAATTTCAGTGTGCCCATGTCTTTACAAATATAAACCCTGATATTATTAAGCCATCATTAGCTCTATCGAGCGGGTTCGTTACGACACCCTAATTGTATGCACTTTCCTAGCAGTAATGTTAAATAATACGCGGCTCCGTTGATGTGATTCGAACGTTAAATGGACCACATAGTCGTTCTGGTAATGTCACAGCGTTTGACTTATACTTATTGCAGTACAATCTGGGTTAAATCCACACGGAAAAGGTTTGGTAGATGACAGATATTAGTGAAAATATTGGGAAGAATGAAACTGCTGTACCTATCATTATTATTTTGAATTTTTCAACAATTCCAACAAGTTGCTTTAGATTAATATTTGTGTGCTTGAGTTAAAAGTTGATAAATTAAATAAAACTAACCCATTAAAAGCCCATTGTTAGACATAGATGAACACTCTTAGAATTACAATTGAATACAGTATATGAGTTATAGACTTCTGTCTTAGAAACCATAATGAAATTTTGTTAGATAGTGCCCACGTTCCATAAGTAAACTAAAGTATATTATAAAAAATACTAATATTTAAAATACTAATACCCAAAATACTAAAATAATTTAATTTTTATTTTGTACTGTTATCTCAACCCAGTTGCGTGGATTATGTTCACTGAAAGGCTGCAGTGGTGGAGAGAATCTTTTGACAGTTGACATTTAACAACACTAATGACAGATGAATTTGTCAACCTACGTGTCGTATTCGTTTTCGTTTCTTAGGCGTTTTATCCACCTTCCTAGTCTAAGACTAATTTTAGTTAAAATTATACAATATTTTTTGGTAATACAAAATTATAATCTTAATACATAATAGTAGTAAAAGTAATTTAAAATCGTATCCGGTCCTTGCTTAATAATCGACCTTGCTTAATAATTTATTATCATCAAGTAGGTAGTCCAATATTTCCTAAGATCATATGTAGGATTTCCAATAAATTTTATAACATACAATTACTATACAATACATACAATATAAATACAATACAATGGTAGAGCTCGGTTTTTTAATACCATATCACTTAAAAGGTTCACACACTCTTCAAGGGTCATAGTTATACGATCGCAATCAAATGCGTGTTTTGATATTGTACATTCACATTGTATTAATTGCAACAATTCGCGTCATCGGCACGTGTGTTGTGTAGGCGCGATGTGTGCTTTACGTTGTCGCGACATATGTATGCGTTGTCATGGCGTTTGCGTTGGACATATTCTGATTGACCTATCCTAGACAAACGTTAGTATGGAGGAACATAAACTCATCTTCTCTAATAAATGTCATAGAATGTTTTTATACGAACGTTAATCGGATTCATAAGTGTAATTATATTCATTTATATTTAACTGAGTATGTCGCATACATGCAGTCAAATTGCAAAAGTTTGACAATTGTGACAATTGAATGAGTTTCTAAGAAACGTGACTGATTAATGAATAAGATCAACCTAACAATAATTTACACTAAGTAGTCGGAGGCCGTAAATAAGCTGCGACCGTATACGGCGACCAGAAAAACAAACTAAACAAAGCAGTCACAGCAAACCGAATAATGTAAATAAGCTTTCACTTTGTTTGCCAACGTAGTATGTATATATTAACTAAGAATAAACAGTATTACGAACTCATACAGTCTCTTAACAGAGACGTCTAGACAGATTCCTCGATCCTTAACATCGCTGTTGGATGAGCGTTGAGCATTAGCATATTGTACATTTTTACACCCGCATTATAATTATTTATATTGTATTGTATGATAACCCTGCCGAAGTAACGTAATATGAAAAAGCGTCGCCTTTTTCTGCGACAATAAAGGCGTTGAATGATTGTAAGTTCTCGCACTGTTGTATAAGTCAATAGAATTGCTTGGTCAAAGTCAGTGAACCTGTAGTTTAGTTGCAATTGGAGTGATGTGGCGTGTCGAATTGTTTATTAAAACTACAAACATCCGTTTAAACGGATTTTCTTAATATATACCAAACAATTCATTTAAAATGCAAAACATAATTAGTGCTCACACTTATACTTTGGACTTAGGAATACACACTTACTTCATTTTCTAATTGAAAATGTAAGTCTTTTGTGCAATGTAATATTGTATAGTTACAACTCTTAATACTTAGTAACTATTTTGAATTTTGAATTCCGTGTAAACGACTTCTTAATATTTTATTATTTCACACTTTTTTTTCATTCTATATTGTCACAAGAATACTCGTAGATATTGCCGGCGACTTCATAAATGAATTTGCTTTGATTTCCGAACAATTTTTCTTTTGCGTTTCTCAACTCCAAACTGCCAGTGCGCATGCGTAAGTAGTGAGTGCGGGTCACGGTCCCCCGTCTAACTAATTGCCGTGACCGGACCAATATTTGACGTCAATTAAATAACACAGATTCTTCTAATTATTATTCCAATGGAATGCCAAGCGCCGGCGATGTTTGTTGACGTTACTCAGAGGAGGTATTATCCTGGTGCGGTATTCGAGGACTTCTCTTTGACGTTTATTTACTTTAAAATTGAATAGCTATGATGTTAGAGTGGTTGAATATGTGTATGCTTTAATTGCCGATATGTGTGTGTGATCGCCATGTTTGTTTCGGTAATGAAAGAAGCGCTAAAATATTGGATGTATGGTTTATAAATAGTTGTTATAAGCTGTTACCCGGTTGGTTCTTTAGGGGTAACTTTGACACGTATTTTATTCGACAATAATTGACAGACTTAAGGGCGAGCTATTCAATGTCATATTATGAAAAACGCATTACAAATAAAATTTTGGGCAATAAGGGACCATACATGGATGAATGAGTCCGAGACAAACTACCTTGCTTTTGGTACCTACAGAACCGACGAGACGAGGCCGCCGCTGCCTACTGTTAAATGTCTCTGGATATTGAATAAGTGTGGTCGCAGTCAGAAACTTGAAAGGCGGCTGGTATTATTAATTAATTAATCTATATTGTGAATAGTAAAATAAAATAAGACAAGTCAATTGGACAAAACAAAACTTAGTTGAAATCATTTAACGATTTAAGCAGGAAGTTAATAATTTATAAAATTTCCGTAAATTGACCAATTTTACAAGATATATAATAACGTTTACACACTCACACCCCCGCACTAGGATTCCCTGTGTTGCGGGTGGCATGGACATACACAATTATCACATCACAAACACCCATGACCCGAGAACAAACATTTATCTGCCACATAAATATCTGCCCCGGCCGGGAATCGAACCCGGGACCCCACGCTTGGCAGGCAGGGTCACTACCAACTGGGCTACGGGGTCGTTTAACGTATTCGTCGGGGTCGTATATTGTTTAACGAGTAAAATTTAGGAGGTGAGTCAGAGACCCTTGTGACCTCCTTCTCTCTTTCGGATCGTACGTGCTTCTGTACCATTTACGACTGCATATTTTTGAAATTCCTTATCCTGTCACTAGGTTACCACTCTCCGTGTAGGAACCGTAATATGTTTTTACAATCATTTGCAGTACCAGAGAGTCAGTTAAAAAGAAATTAATATAAACAAGTATTTACTTATAAGGTGTAGAAAAATGTGGCTACGTTTCTTTCTTCCTCGGCCGGGGTACGATGCCGGTGGTGTTAGAGTAGTTCATGGAACAGACTGACCATCGGTGGTAAATGATGATAATAATATTCATAGTTCGTATGCTTGTTTTTTGGATATTGAAATAAAAAATTGCGATTAATAATGAGCCAACCCTAAAACGTACCGCCCTCAGTGACATAGTTACATATTACTTAGTATAAATTAAAGGTGGACCACAATCTAATAATAAGAATCAATCTAATAATGAGAGGTACTAAAATTCTGGGTGGTATACGTGTATAACAAAGATCAATTTTTGCATGTATGAAGTCAGTCGGAGAAGGACTCGTCGATTTAACTGATTATTTATTGTTGGTTGTTCGTTGGGCGTTTGGCTGATTGTTCGTTAGTGCTAGGACCAGGTTTCTATGAAATACTGTTTTGGAAAATCCACTAGAAAATTCTCAAATTTGGATGGTATTTTTTTGGGACACTTCAATAAAAATGTGATGTTGCTAACTGCACTTTTAATTTTTTTCGCTCGTAAATTGCATTCTTACGAAGCGGGGCGGGTTGCTAGTTAACCCATTGACTGCCAGTCAGACATATTTAGAGCGTCTTGCCCTGGGTGCCAAGGTTTTATTTTGAAGAATACATGAAAGTTTACAAAATATAATTATATTAAGTTACTGATATAATATTGTAATAGCATTTACAGTAATTTTTATTTAAAAAAAACCCTACTAGATATCTCGTAGCTGGCAGTTTTGATACAGACGCTTAATACGAGATATCTCGTAGCTGGCAGTCAATGGGTTAAATGTATAACTAGGTCACAATACATTTATATTTTTCTTACAGCAGGCAAAAGAGCAAGGTCAATGCATTAGTGACATAGTTATCTTCCTTCGTAAGCCTGTAACTCAATTTATTGTCTGTGATAAAGCATATTTACCATAAACAAATAATATGAGCAATTAATTTATATCGATGTGATTAGTCTTTCAATTAATCGAAAAAAGGCTGAAAATATTGGTGTTGAAGACTAAGAGAAGGAGAACGTCATCAAGGAGAAACATCTACTTCTGACCATAGTAAAAAGGGCACTTTAAGATTTCAGTCCTTTTTAATTTCAACGGATGACCCGTGCCTCTAACAAAGAACAGTATTGCAAATCAGAGTACAATAGCGACTAATTTGAATTATATTGCAGGCTATTGCAATATGGTATGGATTCTACAAACTATTGTTGCACAATACGACCACCTTGAAGATTGACCAAAATAAAGTCTATTGTGGTCAAGAACATGAATAGAAATTGATACTTTTTCTTCAATACAAGATTTATGTGAAATGTGTAATGTTGTGCGTGCGTCACTCGGAGACTGTATCTTTTGTTTTTTTTTTATTGTATTACAGCTTAAAATTGATTGCTGTGTTCAGTAGATTACAGTGTACTGTACGACTTCTTCAATAGTACATTATGACTTATAATAAAACTGTAATGAGGAGGAATCTGTACATCAAATATTTTATGAAAATTCTCATGTAGGAAGGTAAGTTTTCAAAACTTGCCCGAAGTATTAGGTATGTGAAAGCTTGGTTTTTATACAAATTACTATTCAATGAGTAAACTTTCGATCGCTCTCAAACAGACGATGAATAACATAATTGACCGAAATGAACGAAAGAGGCGTGAGGCTGTAATTTTCTGTCATATTTTAGATTAAGGCGTGAAGTTGGCGCCATATGTCGGTCATTAAAGCAGGGCCTTTATCACGCTTTGCACCGTTTAGAAAAGGACAGTATACGAGTAGAATGAAGATAAAACTTTACTTGCATAGCTTCAGAAGTAAAATGGGCATATAATGAAACATATTCTGATATTATAATGAGAGAGTGCGGATTTGTGAGTGTGTATGCGGAGTATAGTCTCTGTTTATTCTGGATGGATAATTGTTCAAACCGAACGAAGTCAGGGCGAAACTATAGTTAGTTAAGAATCAAATTAAGATGATACGAGCCAATTCGAGGACAACAAATGGTAAATATTGTAATGATGATGAAGAGTAAACTCAAGGCTTTATAATTTACTAATTCCAAAAGACAATTGCAATTTAATTACGTACAGCATTGTACTTTTAATAAAAAATTCCATAATTAGTACTTAAAAGGAAGCAGAATTCAGTCAACTTTAAATATCAAGAGAGGAACATATTACATTGACCTAGTACCTAGCTAAAGACATCAGACATCGCACACGTTCTTAACAACTGAGTAAATTTTTTAAATTAGAAGAAAAATAAGTATGTCAGCTAGACAATACCGAATAAAGTAATTATATTTCCTATTATATAAATTATATAATAATGATAATAACGAAAAAAAACAATCTCACTTTGAAACTGCAGTACCTACGTTAGCTTTTATGTTAATTTTATTCATAAATTCACTTATTAGTTAATCCTATCAGACATTAATTTCATAGAAAAGTTTTTTATTGTATTGATATCATTTTTATTACACAATATACCATTAGTGGATCACTACGAAGTAAATTACTAATTAATATCTTAGTATTCAGCCATGAGCACAGTATTTAAACGATGATTCATCTGTACTTTTTACGTATACTAAAAATAGATGTGAAGTGGTCAGTTGTCCAGACAGAGCGGCGCAGAGCAGTGAATCAAACACAAAAGATGAATTCGTTGTAATGAATGGCCAACCCGCCCACCAAACTCCTTTGTGTTTATGCCACACAAGTCTTAGGAGTTTCCAGTAGTTTAGTGCTGTTTAGCGACCACTTTATTGTAAGAATATCTTAAGTAAGTTCATATAGATCACTAGAAAACTGCCTTCGTTTGATTTTGGGTAATATTATTGTTATATTCGCAAATAAATAGTAATTGCACTTGGAATAATTGGTCCTCCTTTTCGTGAGGCATTTAATAAATTTTTCATGTTTACTCATAAACCTTTATAATCACTTTATCATCAGTAACGACCACATAAAATCTGTTATTATTATTATTATTATTAATCATATTATTAATTTGTTACAGCGCCATCTATTAGATTGTAGCGTACTGTAGTGTGTACCTGAAACATATAGTATACATACAATTATAGTATAAATATAAGCAAGTTTAAGCTATAAGCTAGTTTAGGCTAAACTGATTGTTCCAAATTTCAGACTAAGCAAAACTGGTGGCTCTTTCATGGGTAGATGTGTAAATATTTATAATAAAATTCCATTAAAATTGACAGAAATGCCATATTGTAAATTTAAAACTCACGTCAAAGGCGTTCTTATGCGGAAAGGTTATTACAAACTTGATGATTACTTTCAGGATAAGACTGCTTGGACATGAGTTTAATATTAAGCCAGTTTAAGTGCGTTCTGTAACTGTGAGTAGGAAAAAAAAACTCCTCGGGAGTTTCTTGTCGCTTCTTCTTTCAAGACCACCCTCAGTAGGGATTTGTTGAAGCGATGGCGTAGTTTGACGTTCGAAAAGTGTTTGTAAAAACCAACTTCGAATAAAATGTTATTTCATTTCATTTCATATATAAATTAGTCTCAATAAAGTTTTCGTCTTGATAACACGTCTTATCATTTGCATCGAACCTGCATCCGTCATTAGAATACCTATAACAACATTATCTTAGGCAAAATAAATATATTATATAAATAAGAGCACAATAAATCAAGCCAAGTAGTAAACTTCCTGTTGCCCAATTGGTACTGGCCAAGCCCAGCAGTGGGACAATGATGAATTGTAATGATGATGATAAAACGGATTGCTTCTGATTATAACAGATAGTTTTCGGTCAAACTACGTAAATAAATTCTCCATTATATAGTATTTTGCTTCTACATATCATGTTGTACTTCAAAAGTCCTCGCTGAATTTCTATTTAGAAATAAAAACAATGTTCCTGTTCAATAACAAAGGTTTTCGTTTGAGCAAGTAAAATTTATTATATATATAACATTATGTACAAAAGTATATTGTATATTGAATCTTTCTTTTCGAATAATTTACAAGTACCTACTTATTTCACATTTTTTTTATTATTTACTAGCAAATGCCCTCGCTTCGCTTCGGAAAAACTACCTTACACTTACCTTACACGCATCTGCATTTTTCTGGGTTTTTGTCGTTCTGTGAATTAGAAATACATATATTAATTCATAACTTTTTTATTTATAGACGGATTGCAATGAAACAAACTTTAAATTTTAAGAGATCCTTACTGCAATCCATTAGTGAAAAATAGAACAAAATCGGTTAAGCCGTTTGTGAAATTAGCGGGAACAAAAGCACAGACAAACAGACCAACAAAAATTCTAGCAACTATTGTTTTGGGTTCTGTTGCGTTAATAAAGACCCCTAATAATATTTTTTCTCATATATATCCTTCATGTATAGAAATCGATCAATTACAATTTTATTATTAGTATAGATTATGAGACCGATGTTCGGGAATTTTCGCCAACAACATTGACGTGTAAAAATGTTTCCAGTCCTTGTTTATTAATCAAATTAAATCGGGAATTTTCCATTTACTATATTTATTGGACTTACTCGTTCCTTATAGGTAGGATGTATGTATATATAGGATAAATTAAAAAGTGGAGATTGGCTTTAAAATCTACATGAAATTTTTAGAATCAACTTAAAATAATACAATATAATATAATACAATACAATACACAATACAACTATATAGTGTATTTTCAATACAATCTACATAATTTTATTGTTTTTAGTGATATAACTGCAGTAACTTATACTAATTATACGTAGTAACGGTTTATAACTAATTACAACAGATTAATATAACAATATAAAAGGATAATGTTGTTATATTGAATTCAACTTCAATTCACAAAATAGGAAACAGAAGTGCGCTTTTTCACTCAACATCAAAATGGCGGATCGAGGAAGCCATTTTTCGTTGACAATTTTAATTGAAACGACAAAGGGATCTATTCGCATAATATTTTAATGGAATGTGGTCGCCCGTTGCGATAGAAGCGCAAAAACCTTTATCTGTGACCGATTAAAATTCCTTTTTCAAATCGAACAAATACGCTACTTTTTGTTAGACCACGCCTGAGTTGACACCTTTAACAGTATGGCGGCTTGGTTGGATACCTAATAATAAACCTGATTAATTATGTATCGAATAAAGTATTCATGTACCTTATATGAAAATACTTTCTACTTAATTAATGATAAATGATAATAGACCATATTATATAAGTTTCATAGACATTTCGAGAGAATTGAACAGAGAGAACAGAGTAACTATCGTGTGAACCATACATAGTATAATTTGTCGATTTATGTATTATATTTATGAATCTGTAAATATGATTCATAAATACTTTTAAAAATAAATGTAGATTTTACACTACATTATACCATTAATAAGGCGACATTTTTGCGTTTCTTTTTAGATTTTCTGATCCTATATTTATTTAGATGTTGTAATAAATTAATTTAATAGGTAAGACTTTAGTTACTGCTCCCGTGGATCATTAAAAATGGTGTAAAAGTGTCATTCAGATCATTTAGCCGACGTTCAAACTATTTAAACTCGTGTATAAATCAAAAAGGATTTAGTATTAAACCAGAGCGTAGAGCAGAAGCTGTGGAGGATAAAAATACATCACAGATTATAAAATATGATTTGTATACTTGCTTTGTTCGTTTGCCTGTGATCTGATATACTTTACGAGTTCGTTGTTGCGACATTTATTTATATTCCAATGCCAACATAGATAATAAGCGACATGCGAAAGTTTGTAGATAAAGGATATTATGGTATGGATAAATGCATAAAAGACGAGGATGCCTGAAAAAAACAGGGTCGCTTAAAGCATACTTTGTAACTGTCATATGTTAGTTTAAAATATGTTTTGAAGAGTTCGTTCGCCGTTTCTTCTTTGGAATGTTAAAGGTCAATGTTACGAAGTTTTTAATTTTGATTTTAATCGTTAGTTCTGAAGTAATGTAGTCAAAAACATTTACTATGTAGCGGGTAATCACGATACGTTTTTATTTATTGCCAATATTTCGACTCGGTTGCATGGATCGTCACGGCGAAACTGCGGTGGCGGGGAGAAACCATGGACAAGCTAGTGGTAGATTAATCTATCTACCCTACGTCTAGTTCGTTTTTCTTTTTTAGTTACCGTATCACGACACTCGACACTTACTGTCCCTTCACGCTCTAAATTTTGCACTTTATGTGTTTTACATAAACTGACCAAATAAAAGCGTAACGTGAGTACCCGTTACATAATAAAATGTATAAATTCCGTGATGACATTAGTAAAAAATAACCATAACTTTAATAAGAACTGCAAACATGTTCGAATATGGCTGCAGATGTGTTACTACTCTGTGGTTCATTTGAAGTATCTGGGTTTTTTTTTGCGCCCAGACAAAGGAGGTAGGGCTACCCTCCGGAAGCGGGGGAGAGGGGTGGTAAATGCTCATAGCGTACCAGCGCAGCCGGCTGCGCTGGTTATGTGGGACTCCCGAAAAAAACCTAGGGGCCTACCCACTAAACACCACCCGAGGCTGGCTTTGGCCTGAAGGCCTCTAAGCCGTCGTCTGAGGCGACCCCCTTTGGGAAAAGGGGGCGCTAAGGATCTGGGTGTTAAATGTGTGCGTAATATAATATGTGATAAATGCAACGTTCCTTTTTTTCAAAACACTAAGTATTTTCATAACATTGAAAACAATCTTCCTTTGTCATTTTCTGTGTTCAGACTTAAAATATTATAAGTCTTACATCCTCAAAATATCATATCAATTTTTACTATATCAAAAATATAATTCTTCGACAGTATATTTGAAACTATCATGAATTATAATTACTGGATTCTTATTTCGTAGATAAAAAATTTGAAAGACATAATTAACTCCACGATGCAGTTTTGAATATAGGAAAATGTCAATTAGCACACATTTTGCCGCGGCGGTTTTTATTTCGATGAAAAAAATATTTTGATTTATGACAGCGTAGTGCTGTAACACGACACTGGTTATGGAGGTTACAAATTGTCTGTAGTTTATATTCGGATTGGTGAGATTTAGAGATGGGAACGTGTTGGTTGTTAACTATAAATAACTATTATTTACTAGAATTCATTTAAAAAATAAGGCAGTTATGTCTTAATAATTGTGTGGTTTCAATGTCTAATGACAAATATTATATTTTGAAGTTCCATGTGGAGTAGGACTAGTGCTTCATGTTTTGATGAAGAGATACAGAGAAAAACTTGCATTTCTCCTAGAAATATATCAGTGATACACGTGAGTGATGTAACGAGTTATACATTAAGATCATTATAGGATATGTAAGATTCTTGAAATATATTACTGCATTTTTTTTAAAAGTGTCGTGAGAATTAGAATAGTATGAGTACAGAACAGGACGATCCCATTTGGTATGTGAATTAAGGATCATGCAATACACTTCATTTTACTCTCTTTTAATCCAATATCGATTATGTAATAACACGGTTTGTATATCGTTCAAAAAATTATTAAAATACTAATTATTTCTCACTACATCTAAAAATACTTTCTTGTCCATTGGATTTTACGTTCTTGTTCAGGCTTGATATAGTGCATAGTCACATATTATCTGAATCTAATAAACAGCAATAACGTCGGTCTTTCAGAAGAAGAACCTAAGTTCGGCTCCAGCAGGCAGGCACTTCAATGTTTCGTAGCCATGTAGAGTTCCTTCGGTGAAGAAATACATCGTGAGGCCTAAGAATTCTACATAATGTTATTGAACTCGTTTCGTTTCATAAATGACTCTGTACTGACAATGTCGTGTTTATTTTATATAATAACTTTTGAAAATTTACTTACGCTAGATAACTATATGTGCACTGTTGGAGGTGAAAAAAGTAAAAAAAAATCTATTTTTAAAATTCCACTGTACTATTTGAATAGGTATAGAATAAACATTACTGCAGTTAAAACATGGAATTCAAGGTTGACATTGAAACTTCACCATATTATATTTATATTTATAATAAAATTAAATTTATCATATTGACAGTAATTCCCAACACTAAGCGTCTAACGATACTATTGCAATAATTGATACTTCCTTAATGATTACGTTGCCGTATGCCACGGATTTTTTGTCTATTTTGACCTCTATGGCCTAACATTTAAAGAATGTTGTTTTTATTCGAATACTCAGTATCGGTTATGTTATTTCCAGGACGTACTGGCCGAATACATTTGGACTTTCTGGCTCAAGAAATAAGTGCCAGTATCAGAACTGTCACAGATAATTATTATAATGACGTTATTTGAAGGGTGGTTAATTTGAAGGGAAATATTTTGGTTCAGAATTCTATTTTGACATTCGTGTTAATAGTCCGCAGGTGTGTGGTGGTATTTCGAGTATGTGCTGTTAATACTTATGGCGTTAAAGTTCGTATTTGTGGCACACATCATTTTTGGTGGTTTGGATAAAGAAAAAAAAAAAACAGAAATAAACATATGGACCAACTACGGTGTTAAGATAGCTACAATTATTATTGGTAAGGATAACATGTATTTAGAAGATAAAAATATATTAATTCAATTGTATTTTTTTATTGCAAAATAAAGAAGAAACTCAATGCCCAATGTGATTATTAGAGGATGGAGAGTTGTCGAAAATATGTTGAAGGTGGAAAATGCAATGAAATGAATTATACAATAAATAAAATAGATGCTCATTAATATGCAACATTTGACACATTAAAAAATCATATTTTAATCCACATTCTTTATACGTAATACAATATTGAAATAAGTTATGAAGTTTTCACCACATATTAATGCAGCACCGTACTGTTGTGTCAGATGCCAGAAGCACAATAAAGCTGTTGTTCTCATTTTAATTTTGTTTACACACACATATTAGGCTGATACTGCGATTATTTTATGGAAATTAATATTTTTCTATCTTTTATTGTGTTTGTTTCATTTTGATGAGTATAACATAAGTCAAAAATTTACTGAACGCAAAATTATTTGTCAACTTCTGTATTTTTTTTTCGTCTTAGAAGGGTTATTTTTTGACAGTGATAAAATACGCGACTTGATAAGCTGGGGTACTCTTGAGTGTGACTTATATGCTTTAATCACATTGCATACTGCATTTAATAAAGTCCAAAAACTTTTTTAAACAAAAATTGACTTATGAGTTGAAGTTCGCCGATCATATTTTGTAATTACTGTTAGAATTTCGTGCAATAAAGTTCCATAAATCAGTTCAGTAGTTTTTACATGAATACTCGGACAAGAAAGGTCAATTAGATTTAGGAGTTATAGCTATGTCACGTTTGTGGTATAAAAAAATCGTAAAAATTTACCAACTGGATAGTTTATTGCTATATTCCAATACAACTTGATTCGGTTTCCCAATAAATGATTGTTTAATAACTTGTTAAGTTATTGGAGTGTAGCATAACTCCATCATTCGTGGAACTAAATATGTTGTCTAGGTAAGTATATGCGACGTCATTACATCGAGTCATTTAGAACTTACCTATTAATTTCAACCATGTTCCACTACTGGGTTCGGTCTCCTTTTAATGGAAGGGGTTAAGGCCATAGCCTATTATGGTGGCCAAGTGAGGCTTGGATGACTTCACATACCTGGGACGATATACATGCCTCACCTCCTCGATCAATAGTAACCAATACATTAAGATTATTTTCTTGTTAATTAATGTTACACAATTGTAACAGTGACGTAATTTGTGTCAAAATAAAATTGTAACCTGCCATTATCGATATACCTACCGATTACATTTTTTGTTTATCAATTGCTGTTTCTTACTTATTTATTTAGTGTTGCGTTAAATTATATTTAATTTGTGAAAAAATTATGATTAAATTTTATACCAACTTATCAGAAACTCAAAAAACTTTACAAAAACTATTGCTAGGAAAATGTTCCGTTTATAAATTATTTATAAAACAGTTATTAACGAAGTAGTTGTGTAAGTTTTGATATTCACTTTCTTACAAATAGGTATAAGAACATGAAATTTAGTTACCTAAATTTAATTACATGGGACACATGGCGGGTACCGAATGATGAATAGGTTTGTGATCAAAACACATCAAGTAATGGATTTAAAAAATGGTAGGTAATTTATATTTTAAAAGTAATACAATTTCTATATTGACGCTTATATTTATCTACAATAAAACAATGTTTTATTTATGTTTTTCTGAACTTAGTTCTCACAAACTGCGCAGTAGATTTTACGATCGCTTAGACATTTTCTCCCGGAAGTTCAAACGTAAATAAAACAGATTGACATGTATTTTATCTATTAAAATATGACAAAATATTCATGAGATTTTTTCTCCTGTATAAGCAAAATCTTATATTTTCACAAAACATATTTTTACCGAAAGCTTAGCTCTTATGACAAACAAACGCGTTTAATGTGGTTACAACGCACATTCATTCAAAACGAACAATTTCCTATCACTTCACACTCAGTTAGTCGCTAAAAATACCCACGAGAAGAGGGGTTGCCGTGTCTATAAACGCCCTTACTGTACCGTGAAACTTAGGGTGATATTCCCCTATATCTATTACTCCTATCCACCTCCCTATCCAACGTTCCGCTATCCGTATTCCCATCTCTATCTAACGAAGATAGTTGGTACTAAATAGGTATTTAGTATTCGGAAGGGAAGACAGTTAATTACGAAGGGTGCGAAGAAAAATAGTGTGAGACAGCAAAATTACTAGACGCCTATATGACATTTATTGTCAGAGCCATAAGGGTGATTTTTGTGGAAATGTGTGTTATAATAATGGTTGTAAATGTCAAAAGATTGACTGGTATGGTTTTCCGTATTAGAATCGAGAATGATAAACGATCTATTGTTAATCATAGTGGCGTAATTGATTTAGTAATAAGCAGATATTAATATTTATTCGGTCTGTTTCTTTAATAAAATTATCTCTACTTCAATGGTGTTTTGAATACAAGTAACTCAAGGTCTATTGCTGTATTTCTGGTGACAGATTACCTTTTAAACACTCTGCGGTTCGACACAAGACTTTAGTGAGTCCATTAGTCATAGTAGTTTGGGTTTCGGCCTTTTGCATTAGGGTTCCGTGTTCTAATCCCGTATGCACCTATTTTTTACGTAATTATGTGCGTATTAATTAATATTATTCGTTACATTGAAGGAAACATCACAAGCAAATTTGCATACCTAGCTGAGAATTTCTGATATCAAGATGGACCTCCCGAATGTAGGTAACTATGTGAAATCTGACAATCCGTTCTTAGATTAGGATTACAGCTTCTGTCTCAGATTGTGAGACGTGTGTTCAGCTGTGAGACAAATATGGGATGTGACGGGAGTCGTAAATGTATTAACTCTTGAAGATACGCATTATAAAAAAAATATACCAAAAACATACAAAAATAGATGAGCTAATGTCTATAATAACGACAAAAATTGATTTCATGTTAAATTTAAAATTAAAATCGCAAATAATATAAATATTTACCATACAATAAAACAAATTTCAAATATAAGTTTTTATTACAATTTATGTAATATAACTAGCTATTAGTAATTATAATGATACCACATATATTATACCATAAAGTTAAATCTTTATTATACATATAGGTTAAAATAATTCATTTGTATAAATATAAATTTTGTTATACACTTATACGTACTACACATTTACATAACCTACCAACTAACATAAATACTTTTACACGAATTACAAGCAAAAACACATCACACTGGTGTCTGCCGTTCACTTCGTTATGTAGACTCATTTTATTAAAATATAGCTTAAATTTATGTAGACTATAAAATCATTTAAAGTTCACTTTATAATCTTAATTCGTGTCCGCAGCCGTTAGCTACGGTTAAAAAATTATTTAACTCTATCTAATGTTGAGTTATACAACCATAGTTAGATATGTAAAACAGTAATAATTTGTACTAAAATTATTAGTATCAGTTGAAAATTATCTTACAATTTTAATTGTATAAGAGTTTCGTAATGTTCTTTATTTATTTTTATTAATAATGGGCGTTAGTTATGCGACTTCACAGAGTGAAATAATTTTTCAGTTTTTAATGAAATGTTTAGGTTTTGTATTCGTATTAAATTTAAAAATAAAGTTGTAATAAACTTTTAAGTTAATAATGAGCTAATTTTAACATTAATTTAAACTACGAAATCATTAGTTCAATCTGACTGACTAGATCTAGACTGGACTAGATCGAATCTAGATTTAGAACAGTTTACCTCTGGAATGCAGATTTAAAAATTATATCTAATATTATTAAAAGGATATCTCATTATTGTAGTGTATTATAACTACTATGATTTTAAACGAAAGTTGGCAAGTTGTAAATATTTACTTGGTCGTAAATATTGGATGAGAATAAAAAAATAAATAAAAAAATTGTGTACATACATGAAACAAATATGTACACAAAATAAATAAATCACAATTTGGAGGAGCCGATTGTCAGTCACCGGTAGTAAATCAGAGTCGCTAATTTGAAACGGATCCGCACAGCGAGCCGAAATTCAGCAAAACGAGGC
Organism: Megathymus violae; assembly: GCA_003671415.1. Lineage (NCBI taxonomy): Eukaryota > Metazoa > Arthropoda > Insecta > Lepidoptera > Hesperiidae > Megathymus > Megathymus violae. Next base: position 1,393,955 of record PDGT01000028.1, read on the forward strand.
CAGCACTAATCTTATAAAGGGACCGGAGCGCCTCTCAAAAGGATTTAACAAGCGGCATTCACGACTGCTCATTATATTTTTATACTTTATACCTCTGCTGGCGCGCATAAAGTGCGCGATCAAAACGCGAGCCTCTACAAAAGGTAATTATGTTTTGATTCGTACAAAAAAAATCGAGTATCACAAAGGAGACTAACGAGATAAGAGCGTGCTAAATCGCTTTCCCCTCGGCCCCCGCTCGGATCAATTCGGCTCTGAACGGTCGATTGGCTGAGCGGGACGGCTTTATTTGGGGGGCGGGGCTGATTTAGGACACGCCCCTTACTGCGAGAGTCTCGTCTACGTCGCTACACACCGGCCAGTCAACCTCCGACCGCGCCCGCATGCGTACACGATTCCACGATCCCACGATCGCTTTAAAGTGAAACTGTGCTAAATGGAACTGGCCGGCGTTCAATGTTAAAGAAACAAAGATTCGAGGAGCGAGAAGTGAACATGGCGATCCAGAGCGTGTCGAGGTACCCGAGCAGCCCGGCGGAGGCCACTGAGCCGCCGAAGACGTCGAGAATCAGTTTCAGCGTGGCTTCCATCCTGGCGGACACGAAGATGAACCCGGGGGACGAGACGGCGGAGATGATGCGCCATCATAGAATGATCCCGGAATCTCCGCTACGGCAATCTCCATCCGCGCAGCCCGAACTCCCCGGCGGTAAATCCTTATCACCGAGACCGCAAACGATTCCATTAAACCTCATAGCGTCGACGACAGTCGCGTCCTCGGATGACGAATACGAAGACTCAGTTAATCAGGAGGATTCTATAGTGGATGTTGAGGACCTCCAGAATGGAGTACCGAGTGACGATGAAGACAGAATGTCTTCTGATAAGGAAAGATTGGGTCCGATCAGGCCCACTCCCTTCAGCGCGCTGGCGGCGGCAGCGGCTGCGTACCATGGGCTAGGCTGGCCGGGACCTCCTGCTGTAGTTCCTACATATGGTCCACTCTTTCAATCGCATTTTCCAGTAGGACACATAACAGGTTAGTTATATATGTTTTATAATTCTGAATTTTTAGAAAAAAGTTTTTATTCTGTCTAATATAGGTAGCTATAGTAGAGGTCGATGTATTATTTTGTTACTTTTATAAATATATCCACTATTATTTTTATTTATAATAAATTTTTGTGTATTCTATAAGAACATATATGTTTTTAATACATTTAGTCACTTCGTGGATTAATGATGGTGATAAGTGAAGAAGTTTTAGATAGAATTTTTTTTTGACGTTTTTAAAACGATAAATATTCACCAAATATAGTCAATGCTATATGAATTCAATAAAATTATATTTTTGTACGTACCTATCTAATTATCTATGTTTATGAAACGGAATAGTTTTGAAATTCGTCGTTAAATTCCATAACATATGATATTTAATTGTTAATATGAATAAATTGTTAGTTTTTGCAATCTTCATTACCTCATGACAGGTCATTAGTGTATTATATTAACTATGCGGATTCACACGTTTAAACAGGCAATAATAATTTTATTTTAAAGGTACGTACGTATATAGTTAATATTTAATATTTCATGTTGTGTGGTTTTTCGTTTATGAACTTTAGAAGTTTTAAGTTTATAAACTTATTTATATTTACATATGAAGACTATATGTTTATTTGTATTTGTTATTAGATTTACATAAACATTATCAGTGATAAACTGTCGATATATTATTATAGCGATTATAATATTATAACGACACAACGGTATACGTTTCTGATATTTCTTACAAATATTTTTAATAATTTTACATTTCATTTCTTACATTTGATATGAATCTGTATTTTAAAATGAAACAATACGATTCCATGGGCTATTTTTCGGCGCACCTCATTACTACTAGGTTAAGAACTTCATTATGAAGAAAAAAGTTTAGGGCTGAATTAGAGATTGTTCGATTAAAATTTAATTAATATATTAAGTGTCAATCTTCTACATTACTACATTATTTTTCCTGTAGACATAAATCTACGTTCCAATCAATAATCGTGAATTTTGTTTTTAATACATTTTATTTATGCATACTTGACGGTTGCGAATCAAATTTGTTTAATAAAGATTTAGATATATCGATACGATTTTAATTAATGATCGACTGATGTAAACAACTTCAGGTGTAGTGAGTGGTAATTGGACGGATGAACGTTAGAGGCGGACCATTTTCGGTATTTACGTGCCGAACTATGTTGGAGGACATACTCGTAGAGCAGCATAACAACTATATAGAATTGTGTAGCATAGTAATTAGATATAATACTAAATTAAATTGAAAAAAAAAACAAATTTACTTATTAATTCAAATATTTTACTAACGTTTGAAACATTTACAAGGAGTTGCGTTGAATAAAATGGGATAATGCTACTCTTGTTTTAGGTAATGACGAATTTTGCATTTAAAATTTTCAATTAACTAAAGTGTACGGTTTCCTGTAGTAATTTGTTATGTTATTAATTAAAACCGTAGTGATATTATAATAATGTCGACCGCCAGGAAAATAAATAAAGTAGCCAATTAATAACATTATCGGCCAATTGTTAAAATTATCAACCTATACCATAAGAAGCATTGGTCGATAGAGAATAACATTTTAATTATTGCTCGGGTGTTAAGGTTGTTATTATTTTGAATTAGGTAGGCTAATTAATTAATTTTATGCAACAACGGTCCAGTAGTTTCAATATTAGCTTTCTCGAGTTCAATCTTTAAGTTTTCGAAGTTATGCCTACTCAATTTAAATATGATTCTGGGAAATAATTGCGAACTTGGCCAGCTTAGTAGACTTAGGCCTTAACACTCTCATTCTGAGTTATAACGCTTGCCTAATTACAGTCAAACCGTTATGTGACGAAATAAAAATAAAATATCGGATTTGATGTTTACGGTGATTAGTAGGTAAAATTTCCACAAAAACTGTATGTAAATAAAAAAGATAATACATTTAATTTTATATAAAAATATGACCATCTTAAATCATGGAAAATGCAAAAAAAAAACAATTTTCCTATTTTGTCTTGTATTTTTTTTTGTTTGATTCTTGGTTTGTCTTTAACAAAACACCGTAACGTTTAAATATTAAAAATCAATACACCAATTAATTAAGGAAATTATACAGTTAATTGGTGCATATAAATTTATGCGAAGTGCTTATTACATATACATGCTAGAATCGGTGTTATACATTTCCGAGATATTAAAACACTGCCTTGTTAATATTCATGATTATGCTAATTATTTACTGTTGATTCTTAAAAATTCCCAAGTATACCTCGTGTCCGTGTGGGAGTAACGCCTTCAACTTTGTTAATAATGAGTCATTATCACTATTATTGTAGCTGTTAAGTAGTATTCTTATTTACTGGATTCTTAAATGTATAAATAGTACTATTATATAATTGAGTATAAAATAATGACACAAGTATGAACTGGTACAAAAAACATATAGTATACAATTTTATTATTCTGCATAGGTATATAATTTTTTCTTTGTCAAGATTGCTTCAATCTTCTAATTTTATGTGAATACGTTATACCAATTTGTATAAAGATTTATGCCATACTCATTAGAATTTAAAACACTTTTGTCATCTTATAGGAATTATCGAGTTATAGGATTCTAAAATAGACAGTGTTTAAAAATATACTACCTTTCTAAACATACTTGCGATATTTGTTGCGATAAGGATAAAACATAAAATAAACATACAGTATAGTTACTTATACATTTACTAATTGTAAGTATACCGCGCGCAACTTATACAACTAAACCAGTATAAAACTTTGTAAAATACATCAGTATTGCGTACTCGTAGTCTATGCAATACTGTATAATGTTAGTTAACATGACATGACAAGACAATCCATAGACTACAATTATCCCAAACTAACGTCATACCACTTTGCCGATTCAAAGTAAACAATGTTTATTGAAAAACAATAATGTAATAATATGGAATTATGATATTAATCCATTAGTAACTTTTATGTTTCCCGTTTTAGTCCTCTATTGTAAAATATATATACATATAAAAATCACAGGTGTATACACGATACGAACTCGGGTATCCCGTGAGTGGTACCAATATTCAAACAATTCAATTACCACTGCTGTAACGCTATATATAGAATATAATAAATGGCCGGGGTCATTATACAATATTTAATAATTCTATGATGATTAAAAAGAAATAGTATCGTTTTAATAAAAAATCTCGGATTGCCCAAGACGCGTTTCATAGATATAACGAAAACACTACGCTCAAACACGTCATTTCTACGTCCAAAAACGTTATTTCTACGTCCATACACGTCATTTCTACGTCTAAAAACGTCATTTCTATGTCCATACACGTCATTTATGCATTATGTCATTTTGCAACGTATCACTGTTAATGTGATATACAAAATGTTTGGTGGGATTTGCATGTAAATGACGTAGGTAAATGGCATTCCATCAGTAGAATTACCTACGATTTAAATTGCATCACGCCTTAACGATAGCTCCAAAATTGTTTAGAACATCATGTACTATACGTAAATCCTTAATTTAATAATTTAAATGTTAATTTATATTTATTATCAAGAAACACTTATAATACGTTACTTGACATAAAAAAATCGCTGCCCATAATATTCTATTTCATCTTAATTATTTCATTTAACAAAATAAATAGTAAATATTATTAGTTTATACTCATTCCGGAAAATTAAAACACGGGGAAAAATCCGATTAAATTTAAACTAAGCGAAGCAAATTTTTTACCAGCAAAGCTGAATAATTCTCGTCGCTAGTGACTTGACGTACTGTCTACGTGTCTGCGTTTTGTTTTAAACAGCCTCATTAATCAGTTAATCAGTTATTGAATGTTACTCTGTTATATTACCCCAAAAAAATACAACATTCGGGATGAATGAGTATGTCACATAATATTATCAAATAGTAATATTTAGTGAGTGATATTAGTCGTAGAAGGTATCGCTAGCGTACTATAACGTCATATAATTAATTTCAAAATTACATTACTATTTCCGTTATATATACAAGGTGTTCAGTATAATTACTGGACGCATTAATATGACACATACCGAAAGGTGTTATTTTGGGTATATTTCTACTATGATCCTGTGGTATTATGGTTGTTTGTTATTTTTAATTAATTATATTATTTAATCGTACATATTTAACTATGTGCGTATTAAAAAAATATAATAAAAAATATTCTAAAATCTCTACTGTGTCATATCATTTTATAAGCTTAAAATTAAAAAACAAATTATCATTTTAATACTTCACATTAACAACACTTATTAAAATGGAAATTAAAGGTAAGTGCGTACTCTCGCGAAATACGAACCCGAAATCCCGGCTAACCCTTGGAAACCGGTTGACAAAACGAACAAGTAGGGACAAGTAAGCCGTACATAAATAACGGATCTGTCCAAATGCGAAAACAATATCCAGGGTACACAAAATGGCGGGCAACATGGCCGCGCGTTTGCATAAATACCTTTACAGTTGTAGTGTTGTAACTTTGGATCTGGTAACTTTTGAACGGATTTATGCTATGTAAGTAAACACAGCGTGTGTAATAAATAGAGAGGGAACACGTTTAATTTATTCTTTTGTGAAACGGATAGGTGCTAACGTAAAAAAATACGTTTGAAAAATAAATAAAATGTTATACTATCGTACACTCGCTCTACGATTTCTTGTGCTTCGGGTGGCATGGACAGTATGTCCATGGTAAATGAGACATCAAATACACCCATAACCCAAGAGCAAACATGTCTTATTTATCACATAAGTATCTAGCCCTGTGAGGAGTAGAACTGGAAACCCATCGGTCTACGGAAAAGGTAAGTTAAGGTAAGAAAGAATGTAACAAAGCTTTATTATGACCACAATATTATACTAATTTCAAAACAAATTTGCCAACTAAGAATTTGTTTGATAAGAAATCTACTTAATAATTTGAAACGTTGTAATCTTACCCTGACATCTTACTAAAGTCGTCACGAATCTATTTCGCGTTGGAATTATTCATTGACCAACCAAAGATAAAGCTTTGGGCGGGGCAATAGATTAATGTTCATTAGTTGTGCTAACTACACCATTTGTCATAGTTGTCTGTAAGTTTATTGTCTTTGGACTCGTAATTGCGTCTCTTTGGAAATACTAGTTGTCTTTGATTTTATTTATTATCTATATTAAACGTAACAAGTTCTTGAAGTCTAGACAGAAAATTGATTCCGATTGTGGATATTTACGTAAATATTGTTGTTTTTCTTGACAAAAGTAATGTTCAATTTTATGGATGACATGACAGTAAATAAATTTCTGGCACTTTACTTTTATTGTAATACTAGCAAATGCCCTCGCTTCGCTTCGGAAAAACTACCTTACGCTTAAAGCTAGCATCTGCATTTTTCTGAGTTTTTGTCGTTCTGTGAATTAGAAATACATATATTAATTCATAACTTTTTTATTTATGGACGAATTGCAATGAAACAAACTTTAAGTTTTAAGTGATTACTGCAATACATTAGTGAAAACCAGAAGAAAATCGGTTAAGCCGTTTCTGAGATTAGCGGGTACAAACGCACAGACAAACAGACAAAAATTCTAACAACTATTGTTTTGTGTTCTGTTGCGTTAATAAAGGCTCCTAATTATATTTTTTCTCATATATCGTTCATGTACAGAATTCGATCAGTTAGAATTTTAATATTAGTATAGATTAAAAAATATGCATCGGTACAACAAGAGGTGAATTCCGAAACATTATTTTTACGTTTTATCTATGAAGGCATTTCGCGACAGTTACGACTAAGATTTATCTTTTTGCTATATTAATTATTTATTTATAATAAAGGTTGGAAATATTTATTACTTATATAACATAAAGAAACCACTGAAGTTATTATTATACTAGCAAACTGCCCTTGCTTCGCTTCACGAAAACTACCTTACGCTTGAAATATTTAGTACCTGTATTGTTGTAGGATTGAGTATTTCCCGTTCTGTGAATTAGAAATACATATATTAATTGGTACCTTTTTTTATTTATGGACGAATTGAAATGAAATGAAATGTAAATATTAAGTGACGCTAACTGCAAGATATTAGTGAAAACCGTAACGAAATCGGATGAGCAGTTACTGAGATTAGCGTGAACAAACGTACAGACCAAACCTCTAACAACGAATGTTCTAGGTTTTTTTGCTTTAATAAAGTAATTAGTAGTAATTTAATGTACAAAAAGCGATCAATTACAATTGTTAGATGTTACTAAAACAAAGATGCATCGATGTAGAAGTATTATAACTTATTATGCTAAAAATTATGATTTATGTTAACTTGTTTATAAATAATATTAAAATTTCTTTGGTTAACTTTCATTAATACTTTTATTAATGAATTTATTTCATTATACCCTTAATACCTAAAGTAACCTAAAACTACTAAAATGTAACCTACTGCTGATAATAGCTAGTTGACTAACAGTAAATTAAAATCTTAAATTTTAATGACAAATTTCTTAACTGGTCACAAAATTTAGGGATATAAAATCAGAGCTATGTATTGTAACTAGGAGCGGTAACAGCCAATTTGAGGGCTGTGACGAAAAATAATGAGAAAACATTTAATGTAATGACTTATTAAATTTACGTCAATTGTTCAATTTTATAAAGTTAGTCAATTTGAAATTGTAACTGATATCTGTGATACCTATTATAGAAACCATAAATGAAAGTATATTTAAAATTAAACAATATATTTTCTTATATTAATTTCAAAACGGAAAACTTTGTAATTATCATAATTTGTTGATTTAAACGATGTACTGAGAAGTTTTTTTACCGCTTCCTCACTTCAATTGTAAAGTACCTTTTTGAAACAGTTGTAGAAGAAAAAAAATTACGTGCATGAGAGTATTTAAAAATACCTAAATTATTAAATGATTTTAAATTTCAATTTGATATAATTACAAGCTGAAAATAACTATGGCGTAAAAAAATGTCCTAATTAAAATATTAGTAGAAAGAATTACGATAGTTTCAAGCTAAAATTAATTATTGCGTTTGTAATTCGTTGAATTACAGTTATTAGAAATAATCGTAGTATTATTTAGTACAATATTAATCACCAGTTTTATTAGGTTGGCTAAGATTTTATTCCAAACATAAATTTTGTTGCAATATTCTCTACTTGATGTTTCTTCATGAATCACGCATAAAGAAGCCGTGTTCGATGTACTTAGCGCTATTCTTTACTGCTATTATTCACGTGTACAGTCTGTGGAAAAATGATGTGAATTGTCTTAGTGCGATTCATTAACGAAAAATGTTTTGTTTGGCAGTTTTAAATAAAAATTTTCCTAGTTTTATTCGAAGTACTCTTTCTATGGAATTTAGTTAACAGTAATTATTAGCTTCACTAAAGTAAATTATTCAATGATTGTGGTAAAAGGGAACGTTATAGCTAATTTAATACCTTATTCATGTAAGACAGGAAAAAAATATTTGATAATTATATTTCGTCCAGTAGGCTGGCTAGGAAAGGCATTTGCATCATATTTTAACATTCAGTGTTGGATTTTTGACATTCTAATTGTGAGTGACTACCGTAGTGTATCTTAACACTTTTATCATTGGAAATGAAGATTTATAAGAAGACATACATACTTTAAAATGTTTATGTAATACTTATATTAATTTAATATTTTTTCATAAGCAAATTATTTACCACAGTATGTGCATCTTTACGTATCTTTACCACTCTGAAGACCTCTTCTCTGCGGAGGTCTTGTAGATTCGTAGCGATACAACTGTCTTTTATCTACGTAATTATAGGCATTCTATATATTTCACAACATTGGCTTAGCTTTTATTATTGACTGTACCTGTACTGTATTATGATATCATTTCTGAAGTGATTCATAGAAATTTTGATGTCTGACGAAGCATCTAGTTTGAGTTGACCCATATAGGCGACTTACGTACACACGATAAATTGATTATAGTAGATACATTAATTCAGTACAATACGAGTACTTATGGTTTAATAATTAGAGACGAGTCATTCGAGTATTTTTATTCGAATTAAAACAATTATCATACACCAGAATATTTCCTATTTCTATGATGATAATTATTTGAGTAAATGTGATTTTTAGTACATCTGTTGTATGGTGTATGTATTATTAAGTTTGTATGTATAATACAAGATTCTTTATTCAAATTTAAGTTTAATTTGTCATAATTTTATTTTGATAAAGCGCAGGTTCATAGTTGCACTATACTAACTAAAATAAAAAGGCGTGTAAATTATAATAAATCAAAACCTGTTATGTTTAGTTGGTATGTAATTCCAATTTTTTAATTGTAATTTTAAACTGTAGTTCATTCGTAAATCAATAAAATTATATAAGATCGTTGTTTATGGAACTATTAAACATGCACTACACCAGTTCCTAAGTGCTTACATGAATCCAAAGGTAATTTAATTTTTTTTACTCAACTGGTTCACAAATATATGTATGTATATCTGCTGTCGACAGAGGTTAGCTAACGACACGGCTTGGTTTCATACTGAAAGATGATAAGAATACGCTTCAGCACGACACGTTAAGTTGTCGATATAATATATCGTTTCTAATCTAATTTGCCGTAGTCCAAATTTTGCTATAAATATGTGAAGAATTTCGAAGAAGTTTTGAAACACCTTAGCTCTACCGAATAATTTTATTCTTAGTAAAATTCCACTATTCAGATTATCTGAAAGAAACTGTTTTTAAGCAATAAGATAACCTATTGCTTTATTTTTATCGGCATCTTTATGTACTGTTTAAAAATGGTGTGCAATAAATAGTATTTGTATTGTATTGTATTGTTTTGTTAAGTTGCTTTAATTTTTATTTTATGTGTCAAGTATTGGTTAAGGCAAAAGCTAATACCATTAAGTTTACAATTGAGCTACATATGTTCTAACTCACTCCCCACAAGTTGGAACAAATCTGAAAACAAATTGGAATTGGATTATACAATTTGAGACTTACAAGGTTTTCATTTTCTGCATTCCCATAACACATGCTGAAAGCCTGTGTTGTACGTTACATTAATAAAAAAACAAAGCACTTCTCATTGTTAGTCTGTGGCACGAAAAGGTTTTTTGTTTATTCGCGTGTGATTAGTGTCGGCCAGTACACGGTTATCCAATTACTGCCTCTAATCGATACGTGCCCGAGCTGCTTGATAATGTATACCCTTATATTAATTCATTAGTATACATTCATTGAAAAAAGTTATAAAGAGAAGTTTGGAAACTGTTTCGCTTTAATAGCATATTTCGGGGAACGATTACTTTTCTATTCTTAGACACAGCAGACATTGTTCTGCCCGAACATTGGTTCGGCTGTTCTTAGCCGGTTCAACCAACATGTTTTTAAATTATATATTAAATGTCATATTTTCTATCGGGACCAATTTGTCAATCTGAACTATCCAAAAATACAAGTGAATAAAACTAATAAATTTCATCAAATTTGGTACAGCCGTTTAGGTGATGTTAAGTGACATACAGAAGATTTACATATATGTAAGTATAATAGAATTGTAACTGGGTAGAATATGCACATCGAATATTCTATAGAATTTTTTTTGTAGGGAGGCTTTGATATCGACACAGAGGCCTAAACATATAACCGTTTTTACACGTGATCAACCAATATGCTGCACTAAACAAAACCACCGAACAGATTCAGATGGTTCTTGACGGTTTTGGAACTTTTAATATAGGTTATAACCTAGAATACTTTTATTTTCCGAAAGCGGATCTTTTCCTCCGGAATTTTTAAAGTTAAGCGAATGTGGGTTTCTATTATTATTAAAATATAATTGCATTTTAGTTAAACACACCTACATATCTAATAAATCGATGTAAAACTTCTACCAATACAAAACCGACTTAACGCGTGATATGACGAAATAAAACTTCGCTAATCTCTCCATGTAGGGACATCGCAGGATTACTGACATTAACAGACGTGTTGGGAGACATTCGTGTACCGTCCCAAATGTTGAACGGGCACGCGATTCGCGTCTCGCTCAATTAGTTGTTACCGTGACTGACGAGTTTGACCTCAATGAGCCACTGTTGCTCCCGAGTAACCGATAAAAAATATCGTATAATATTAAAAATAATAATAAATCGCATTAATTTTTGTAACTATGTAACAATATTTAAAGAGGTTCCCCGCATTGTTGTTGTATGGAAGGTCAATGATATTTTCGAGTTGTCTATGAGTTGCTGTGAACCCTCAGGACGGTCTTATTGGGAAAATCGTCTGCTACATCGTCGGCTATTGATTAAAAACAATAATAAGGCATTAAGCTCGCCATTTGTACTGTAATACCTTGTTATTGTGGTCAATAAAGTTTTAATAAATAAACAATAATTAGGCAACAGCAAATACGAGTATTTGTATTAAATAGTGAAGTATTATTACCTTACACTTTACAGTACAAAAACACGCCTCAATATATATATATATATATATATATATATATCTGTTGATTGGGTTATTGCAGAATACGTGTTTTTATTAAGGAGCATAAGTTTTAAAAAAGACTAAAAATATGGATAATACATCGAAATAAAAACATTGAAGTTAATAATGGCTTAAATTGATGTTATGCCATTATTAGACAAAAAAACATATCAATAAATGCGCTAAAAATTAGAAGTAATTGACTGAAAATTGAAGTAGTCTCATGTTTATTCGTTCGTGCTTAGTGCCCATTACAAGGAGGTTGGTCGCATGCGAGCGCGCTGTTTTTATTCCTATTGTTTTTCTAGATACGCTACAATGCAAATTGTAACATGTTTTTATTCTAGTTTTAATGCAAATATATAGTCAATTTATTCGTATTTAACGGCTTACGATTACGAATGTCAAGCAAACTTCTATGTAGTTTAATATCTGAACAATTGTCGAGTTAAAGTTTTGTAAGAAAATTTGATTTTTTACTGATCCATTTTCTAATTTTATTACAAGATATCACAATAAAAATGGAAAGACGAAGTCTTAATAAATTGAATAGACAAGCCTGTAGCTCAGGGGGTAGTTAAATTGGGTTCTGCGTTCCATTGCTGGCCGAGGCAGACATAAGTAGTATGTGTGACAGATAAAAGGAAGTATTTATACTCAGGAGTTGTTGGCTCACTCATTTTATATTCTTTTACATACAATGGCGAATGCTGACGTAAATATACAAATGTTAATTTTGCGATACAAAAAAATCCACATCTTACGATCTCCTTTCTTTCCAGTATTAGTATTTAAAATATACGTAGGTATACCTATTGTTTCACCGGTAACCCAAAAGACACCACAATCAAACAAATAGGTGCATAAATCGTTTCTACTCCGCTTAAAATATAGGATGAAATCGATCCCTTACAAAGGGTGGCAACCACTAAAAAATAAAACTAAAGAGAATAAAGAAAATACGTTTATTTGTACATTATGAAACGGGTTCTTATCGACGCACAATAGCCGCCCTCGGTATTGCCAGTTAAAGACCACAATACGCGTTAATGCCACTATTACTTTTTTTTTTTCGATTGCTCATGAGTGTTATGCGGTCTACACATAATCCGTGACTTGTTACCGATTCGAAGTTTGTACTTGCAACTGTGTTTCTGGATAGTAAGTAGTATCAGATGAAATGTGACTGTGATGGAGTCATAGTTTGAATTTTAGCCTTTCGATTGAAACATTTAGACTCAAATCTCTCTTCCTCTGTAATTTGTTGGAATTAAGTGGATACTAGAAATTTATTATCACCTATTTCTGTATACTGTTTTTAACAGAGATTACCCGCACTTGACCAGTGTGGTGGACTGTATCTTTATCCTAATAATACTTAGAAGACAGTCGTGATATTGGACAGTTATGGATTTGTGATGATGGTTATTCGAACCCTTAAGTGACACTGGCCGCAACACATTGACACCAACACATAAGGTTGAAGGTTCTATGGTAAAATTACCGCCAAAAGAAAAAAAAAACCTATTAACACTATGACATGATTAATCATTTAGTGAAAAGGTTCATTACTGTTTATTTTGTTATTCGGTACTTAATGATAACACACTCATAACTTACTCGTATACACATAAGCGTATGGAGCGTAAGCCTCTTAATAGTATGTGGTGGACTTTAATAGAAAAAGGCAATATGGATTCGATTAAATAATTATTGCTTTTTGAACCTTTATCAGTAGCGCTCGGTCGCGCCGGCTAATAGTTTCAATGAAAGATTCTTTCAAATTACGTGATAATGCTGGTATTACCGCAGATTTAATACTACTTACTGCGTTCTATTACCTCGATGTGATTGAGAGCTCTCGATTAGGCAGACTGTGGTTGACTTTTTTTTTCGATTGAGCACGCGCCCGCTATTGCTGTTGTGTGTGTTGGAAAGAGAGAGAGAGCATTGAGAGCAGAGAGAGATTATATATGAGCATGTAATTTAATATTCTTTCACTTATGTTTTGAAACATGACCATGATCCGATATGGCAACATCGTCTTAATAAAGGTAATTATGATTTGAAATAATATGTTCATAAACTGAAATTACTAGCCTGTAAGGCTGAATAAATTGATTTATGTAATGATTATTTCGTTTTTTTTTCATATAAAGAAAGTGAAAAGAGTAATAACTTACTGTGGTATTTTCTTTACTTTTTAAATTACTTTACAGTCAGTATTTGAAGTAGGTACTAAAATTATATTTAGTCTATTATATTAAAGTTAAAATAAAGAAATATAGATCCATTTATTTTTATGTCACTAATATATTAATGGTTAAATTTAATTTACCATTAGTTACTGACAAATTACCGGCGTTTTAAAGACCAAGGCATGGCATTATATTTCGTGAACTTAACGGCGAATAACTTTAGTGATAAATGGAACTTGATAACATACATTCTGTCAAAACAGTTTTTTTATGAAAATGTTTTATTCCAGACTTTTGTTTTTATATTCATAATATTTTTGGGTCCTGCATTAAGATTAAAAAAAATGTAAATAATAGAAAGTGTAATTTTTAAAGTTACAAGGTATACAAAGTTTATGTGGGGGCCTTTTATCCAAACCACTGGCTGTATTGTTCCACTGTATTTTTGCAAAACAGCTGCTACCATTGTTATCTTCATAGTGAGGATTAATGTTTTTGCAATTTTTTCACTAATATCTTCATGTCACTCAACCAGGAACTTCGTTGTTTCAAGAGCAAGCGCCGCAAACTCATTGTCTCCTGTGTCTTTAGGAATAGGGCGTGCTCGACTACACCTCAACTCCAAGGCATGTCATGCACATACGATGGGGCTAATGTGTCTACACATGTTATATTCCATACCAGAGTGCGACCCAACCTGCATGCCACAAGTAACATCGTTAGGTTTCTAATCGTCATTTCTTAACACATCACCAGATTGTAATATTGCTGGTGCGTAAATAGTGACCAGATTTGTAACGGTCAAAGCCTTAATTATGATTAAATATTATGGCCCTTAGTTATGACGATATAAATGGCTGTCTCTCCAAGACTAAGGTAATTTATAGAGACTGTAACGGTTCCAAACTTTGCCTATATGTACAAAAATAAGGCTGAGAGACTTCGATAAAAATCTGGAGCCGAATAAAATAAATTAATACTTGACAACGATCCCACCTGATGGTATGCGGTTATTAAGTCTAAGACGTTGAACGCACTATTAAGATAGTGCTTTTATAAGTAAAAGCCAATTTACTCTCCTCTTGAAGAGTCTAATATCGTTCGTAGGATGTATGGTGTGAATGTCTAGAAAACTGTGTTAAACTTAAGTGAAGGTAACGCATGCAATCAATGATTAGAACTATCTTATGAAACGGCTAAAAGTCTTGCTTTTTCCGTGTCATCTGTTAACTGATCAAAGAGAAGGTTTATCTTTGGAAAGAAAATAAACTAGATTTCCAGTGCTTTATGCGTAGACACGTTAATTACATCAGTTAATTGCATGCATTATTCTGTGACAGTAGAACAGCACTGGGTATTGCTATTTCTAATCTGCGTAATAATCTATAATGTTTTGTGTCTAGTGGTTGACAAACCCTTCTTCCGAGCTTCCGCCTTCTTCCACATTCGCTACTGCGTTTCTCACTAAACTTAAATATTATTTGAACTAGTGTAAAACGTAAATACAGTTCGTTTACGACTTCATAGCCCAGTTGGTAGTGACACTGTATGCTGTGAGAGGAGTTCCAGATTCGAATCCCGACCGGGGGAGATTTATGTGGCAGATAAATCTTTGTTCGTGGATCATGAGTATTTGTGATGTCATATTTGTGTACATTCATGCCACACGCCACACTGGGAATCCTAGCGCGGGGGTGGAAAAGTGTTAACGTTCATTATTATTTATTTAAATAGTCCCGTGTGTTTTATTATATAACATCGTTTAATGTTTACAAATTTTAATATATAACTGTCAATATTCTATGAACAACTCGGCCTTGTATTGTTTTTTAACACGGGTAACATATTGGTCAAGTTTTATTTCGACTAAACCGTTGTGGGGAAAATTAATAAATTATTTTCAATTAATATCTTCTACCCTGAACACTTGACACCTGAACGCTTAACACGTGGTTACATTGATAATATAATATGTAATAGAAGAACTGAAATATTTTATATTACGTACATATACTAAGTACCACGCCATCTCTATCATCTAAGCCAGGCACTTAATATCCACGGTTGTGTGAGTCTATATCATAAAATTCCGGTCACAATCTCGTGATAAGCATCAATGATTATATAAAGTGATTTCCATTTACCGTAGCAGCCAATAAAATAATAGAATCAAATCACAATGGAGGCGTAATAGAAAATTTGCAAGCTCTACTAGAGCGTATGCTAGGGCTCGCTCGTAAACCAGGCAACTTTGCACTAAAGTGAAATCGTGTCGTTGTATGAGCGCTGCTCGAAAGCAATTTTGTTACTTTTAATAAGTATTAAGCGTTTTAATTTCACACTTATTGAGTTATCCGAGTGCTAGGGTACGTTTATAGAGACTGATTGCTATGATATGAAAGCTAATAAACACGGGTGAGTTACTTAATAATGTGATCAAGAAGACGTGCAAGAAACGACGTAACACTGAATGTGGGCAAGTCAAACAGTTATTTCGTTATAAGTAAACGGTGTGTTTATATACCCATTATAAAGACCGATTAATGGCTAAGCTATCTAATAAGCCAAAGCACGCTCGGAACTTTGATTTTAAATTCTGCACCGTTAAGTAAAAAGTTTAAACATAGGCTTTATAAATATCAAAACGTAAGCCATACAGGAGTTTGTAAGTAATAAAATACTTATGAAACATATTTTCCACAAATTTGCATTATTTATCAAGCTACTTCAATTATTAACCAATTTTTTCTTTAATTGCTATAATTATGGTCATATAATGAAGTAACGTCGTTTTTATACGTTATATCGGTAATTAATGGATCATATTTCACTGGCTGGTTATTGACTGTTTAAGCACGTTATAATAATAGCATAACCATACGGAATTGTGGTATGTTAGTTATCAATACCTAATTGTTTTTAAGCTCGAGCAGGTTAAAGGCTCTTAGCTGAAGTCTTCAATGAATAGTATTATTTTATTAAGTTGTAACTTGATCTCGCTTTACTTCAGAAAACATGCGCCTGACGTTTATAAATAGTACCCGCAGCCCAAAAAATTGTTATTTATTTTTCTCAGGCGCTTAATAAGCTTATATTTAGCCCAATTTATTGTTTCACAGAACAACTTGTAAATTATATTAAATATTGTAATAGCTACAGAAAACTGCCTACTTAACATAGTGTCCATATAATATTGCTTTTCTTGGCGGGAAACGTTGTTTCTTGAGATGAAAAGTCTCCTTACATACATACAAAATTACAAATATGCCAAGTACAACCTATAGTTGGCTTGTGGTATTTACGTGATACATGCACAGACAATTACACAATTACTAAAACACAAGCAGAAAAGAAAAAAAAACACCGTTTTATTGATAATAGCCTACTAATATTATAATTTACAAAAGAATGTGCATCTTCGAGACATTTACTTTTTTATTATTAGTATAAATAAATAAATATTTTTTTTATTTTATAAAGTAAATGCTCAGGCAATCATGGTTCGCACTAGGATTTCGTGTTGTGTACGAAACAGACATACCCAAATGATACATTAGATACAGGATGCCAGAGCAAAGATTTGGTCTGCTCAGCCCGAGAAACGAACCAGGATCTCTTGTTAAAAACACTTGTTCACTACCAACTTTGTTATTAATTGCTATTTATTCATCGTTGTTTTTTTGTTTTTAACCTTTGCTTAATTTCAATTGTAATGTTTATGTTTTAATTTTATCATAATATTTATAAGTTTTATTAAAAATTTACACATTAGAAGAATATTATAATGTAATGAACAATAAACAAGCGGATTAAGACAACGTTATCAGTTTTAAAATGAGAGTAATATCAATAGCTCGGTGTGCATACATAGTAGGCGCTGCTCTGTCTCTCCTAAGTTTGAATCCTATATTCGCAAACTATGTAAAAATCTTGTATCATGATGCAAAATACTATGGCGCCATCTGTTGCCATAGAAAAACTAGTAACAGTAATATTTATAACTGTATAAACTAATATTTAACTTATTCGTAAGCACTTTACGTGCATTACGCAAGATACCAAGCAAAAATATACACGATTACGTAGTCTAGCAAATAAATCATAGCTGAATCCGGTAACCAATTAGACAGTCCTATTGCGAATTTGTCCGGCCTTCTCTACATTAAGCTAATTAGCCGCATATAATGACATAACGCGCCTTAAACCGTACGCCGAGTGCAAACTTAAAGATAAATACGTCCATATTTGTCTATCAGAATAACTGTAAAGGCTTATCGGCCTCAGAGCTCTCGTTAGCGCTTGTAACCCGAAACCCCTATTACTGATCGGCGTTCCATTCAAATTGATACCTTATAGAGCACTTGATAAGGTGTAAGTTAACACGATGGTCGTTTTAAAGTCTTTTTTTCGTTCAGTACTCGCACGATTGCCTTTCCTAATTGGCTCGGCATCTGTTTAATTCATTTTGCGATAGTTTTACAAGTATTTTATTGACGCGTAACTCCGTCTGGTGGTTGGACGGTGTAACGGAGCGATTAATCGATTCGTTTGCGTGCGAATCGCTCGATCGAATGGCAGAATTGCGAGTAAATTGTTCGCTTATTCGAATTGAAAATAAATCATTAATAGGTGCTTTTGCTCATGCCCATGGAGCTTTTCGCTTTGTGTGCATAAGATATACTTATAAGTCCTGTAAAAGCGTACGTTAACTAAAGATAAAATTGTATAATCATACTAACATTTTTTTAATTCTATGTTCTACGACAATGTCGTTCTTATTTCTTTTCTAGTAAAATTTTATTGATGTGCCGTATTTATTTCCCAATTTAAATAAACCAACCATATATTTTTTTTTTGCGTGCTAAGTTCGAGTACAAAATAAAACGATCGCTAAATCGACTTGGCACATCACTGTTACCAATCGCAGCCGTATAAGTCGCAGCCACAAACTCAAGCCGCATATCTCTGTACATAGCTATTTTATATCATCCAGTACCGACATAAGGAAATGATATTTCCTTAGAAACATTTACTTATTTAAACTTGTCCCGAACACAATACCTAATGTGTTTAAGTGCAAACTTTAAACTACAATATGGGGGGTCTTTTACCTCCCTAAACGAAACTACACTTTGAACGTTAAATTTTAGAGTCGATAAAAGGCTTGAGATAAACAGTAGCGTTCAGTGACGCGTGCTGCCATCTCTCGGACGTTGACAGAGAATAATAAATCTTTAGATAACATCAGAGGTGAAGATTATACGGTGTTGGGATCCCCATCACGCCATCCGTGCTTCCTGCAGAAGCAAATTAGCAAACAATCTTACTAATTGGCCCGTCTTTGTTATCCTTATTGCGAAGAGAATAGAGTTCAATTTCGTTAGTGGTTCTACGCAAAAGACGGTCTAGTTGCGACATAAAACTGCATATTTTTAGTTGTTCTGAGAACTGTACCTGTTCTGAGTTAACGCAGTTTCAACTGAAGACAATGAATAGCACTGTTCAGTTAAGTACTTCAGTTAAAGTAGAGTCAGCAAAATATGAGCAATTCTAGAACCGACACTTTGTTGCTTCACAAAATTATTGATGAAATCATGGGCTTTTGAAATTTTCTAGCTTTTATCCATACATATAAAACAATTCTAACCGATCGCTTTTTGTACAATACCGATTTACGAGAAGCAAATATTATTGGGGACCTTTATTTACGCAATAGAGCACAAAACTATAGTTGTTAGAATTTTTTCCTTTTTGTCTGTGCGTTTGTTCGCGCTAATCTCAGAAACGGCTTAACCGATTATGTTCATTTTATGTGACAGAGGTTAATTATAACGTGTAATATAAGTTGAAAATTGAGATAAATACGTTTCTGGAACTTACAATAGTAATGCAAACTTACATTAAAAGTGAAGTTTAATATAAAAATTAAACTTTTACGTTCAAATTTCATACAGAAATACGCTTCATGTATTCATGTAGCTTTAATACGTTAAGGTTATAT
Source organism: Megathymus violae (assembly GCA_003671415.1). Taxonomy (NCBI): domain Eukaryota; kingdom Metazoa; phylum Arthropoda; class Insecta; order Lepidoptera; family Hesperiidae; genus Megathymus; species Megathymus violae. The sequence continues at coordinate 1,413,764 of PDGT01000028.1, forward strand.
TATTTTCACCGGAATTAAATTTTAAAATGGATCTAACAAATTCAGAATTACAGAGAGTTACACTTAAAATGATTAACAAATAGCATATAAAATAAGTTTTTGTATCACCATTTAATTTAACAAAAAGGTACAGTTAAAACCTTTTACAATTTCGTCCGAAAACCTTTGTCCAAATGTCTCCAATGACCAATTAGAAATGGCCATTAAAACATTCGGTCTTCGCTCCTTTTTGAACGCATTCCTACACGAAACAAGCCGATTTAAATTCGTCAATTTGCGAACATGCCACCGGCAAAAGTTGTATACTGACAATAAAATAAGTTTAGGTACTTACATTGTGACTCGTGTTCATTGTTAGTTTTATTGTATTTATTGTACTGCATGTATTAAAATAAACTAACATTCCATATGTCGACAGTCCATATTTTGTTTTACTCATTAAAGATAACATCGAGCACAATCTTCTAACCGGTTCAAATTTTTTTTGCATAATTATACATTCATTTTTAATATAACTAATATTTTATTTTCTGTTAATTAACACACACTTGTATTGCCTCCTCACAGATATATATTGCCAGTTATAAATAGTTTCTGTCTGTGCGTAAATAAAAATATATTCAAATTAAATCAAACGTAATTTACTTGTTAGATGTGAGTACCTACCTACTTATCGTATTCTGAATTCATGGAAAACCGAATAGAACTTTGATGCTTTTTATGTCAATTATATGGCGAATATTTAGAACATTGGCACTATACGCTACCGATGCCGTCTGTATAACAATATTAGGAAATACACGAGTTGCAGCGCACGTAAGCACCGCGGTTAACACATGTGACCATGCCTTTAGTTTGGACGACTTCAGCATAACAGAGTCACAGCCCAAATGAAAATCATTAATTTTATTGTCTTACCAATTTAGCCTAACCTAATCATTTCAATAAACGATAGTTTATATATTTCGTGTTTCGTAAACTGACATAACTATGTTAAACGAATTCAAACCACTCAGGACCACGGCACATATTTGAAAATTCTTTTAACATTTGAAAGGTACATTATTATGTATGGGCGTAGGATATATACTGAATGTGTGTATAAGTTTACTAGAATCATGTTAATATTCTCCTCATTTTATACTACTAAAGAATACTATGGATTATTCTCAGGTATATTATCTAAAATCGTTCAATCCGAACGAAGTCGGAACGGGTTGCATGTTGTAATATAAAACGCAAATAAAATTATTTGAATATAATCTTGTCGTCATATATCGTCGTGTGTTTTTTTCTTCTTTACTGTGTATGAGCTGGCCTTTAGTTAATTAAAATAATCGTGTGTGGCGAATTAGACAATTTGTCATCGGCGGCAGCCGGCGGTTCGTATTGTTGTCAGGTTGTAAATAATAATGAACCTTCTCGGAACCACGGGCGATTTGAAAATACCACAATTATACAAAAATGGTAGGAATAAATGAGCTAATAGTAACCATTAAGTTGCCCATTCACTGTCCTATATGACGGTAACTTCGCAAGATATTATAGCCTGGAGTCTGGACCGATCGATACACAATATCGATACAGAAACAATAATTATGCGAGTCTACAGACTATCACTACGAGAGAGTGATATCTCTCTAAATGTTTTTTGATGACGTCTAGACTTCGTCCGGCGACATAAAAACTACAAAGTAAAAGAATGGAGGTTTCTTCGTTTTGATACATTTATGTAAGGTTCCATAAAACCCCAATGTGGAGAACACAAAACCTATGTGTAATTGGTTGAGCCGTTTAGCCGATCGCGTATACGGCGAACTGCAAGCGGTGTAATTGTGATGTCGGACGCCGCCGTGCCGGCTGTAATATCATTATACAGTTTAACTCATACGATATCGTGATCTGTTTGTGTAGGATAGTGAATAGGTAGTTTACATTTCCAAGGCCACCATGGATTTATTGTGTGATCGATTCTTTAATCGCGACTAATTTCGTTTGAAGTTTTTATTAGTTTGTATCCATTTCTGAGTTTACTTTATATGACTTTAACATTAATAGCATTTAAATTATAAGAACTGTTGACATGTTATTACTTCGATATTCTTTATTCATATTTCATTTACACAATTTTTTAGTTTCTTTTAAATTACGTTATTTGCATTATACTAACATTAATCAGTGAATAAACTAAGAAGTTAAAATTTTAATATAATGTTTTAAACTTATATAATCGTGGACATTATACATTTTAATTGTAATGGGCACTCAAATTTTTAGCATTTTTTACAATTTGTTAATTTTAAATAAACACTTAATTTTGTTCCATTAATATGTAAAATGTATTTTTACACAGTAAACACATTTTCTCTTCAAACATTTTCGTACCTTATCTCTCTGGTAGTTCACTAAGATTTTATTGAAAATATGTCAGTTTTTGGATGTCGGATCGCGTCGTTTATTAAGCTCGATAACATCCCTATTACGTACCGAACATAACCAGTATATCATCACGCTGCGTGGGAGTCCGGGAAGGCCGCTGGACACCCCGCAGAGCCGGCGCACGCGCATTAACATGTTCATATATTAATAACAACCACAGATATTGCGATCATAATAAGTGCAATATAATCACAACAATTATATTATGTTTACATTGCACTTATTAAGTTTAATGTAATTTGAAAGTATTACGAAACTATTATTATATAAACTAACGTAAAATGAAATTGAAAACGGCTCTAGGAGCAATTAAGGAACTGTTAAATAAAAAACATATCACGGTGGTTCAAAATAGGTTCACCGCAATGGAGGTGTGGTTTTCATCTATCATCATCATTAAGAAAACTCAAACTTGCCTAAACGATAAAGATGAATATACATAAAAAAATAGATATACAAATTTCTATAGACTTTTTCGTAGATGTTACTAAACATCTTATTTCTGTTGTATTATTTTATTTCTTTGTTTTTTTTTACTCAGACGTTTAATCCCTCAGCCACACGTATAAAACAACAAGCCCGACCCAATAACAAACATTAATCTGCCACATGTCTACCCCGACAATCAAAACCGGGACCATTCGCTCCACAGGCAAGATCTTCCGAGCTTCCAGGTTCTCTATTTTATTTATCCTTAACTGCTGGATAATGGTCTTTTCTTTTTTTTGAATTCTTTTGTCTAAATTTACCTTATCTTATCTTTGGAAAACGGTAACCCTTGGAACAATATACCAACCTTAAAAAATATGTCTCTATCTTTGTTGAGTGAAACGCAAAAATGCAATTACTATAAGTATACTACCTTGTCACAAGTGGTAACAGATAGATAGATTATTGGAACTGATCCATAGTGGTATTTCTATTTGTTGTTAAGCCTTTGATAGGAGCCCGTGAGGTCTAGGAAAGCGATCGATGCGATCAACTCACAAAGCATTTTATGAATTATCCAATATTATTATATAGCATTTTAATTATAATAGAAATGTGTAAAAAACCTAATTTCTGTTGCAGTTATTTCCTTTGAATAGTTATATGAGTAATTTATCGCATAATAGAACAGACGCATTGGACAGAGAAAATCTTCAATCGAACCATGAGTTTGTATTGAAAGTATTGTTCTTTATTCATGTTTTTACAACTCGTGGATCCTTCTGGATATATAAGACTTTAATATACAAATAAGTTTTATTGAAGACTATTGATATATGTACTAGCTTTGCCTTTTTAAACAAAGTATTTTAATTTTCCGGTAACTGGGGAGCAAATTATATAGGGTTTCAATAATTTAGATTGGCAAATCTTCTGTTAACGTCTTTATGTGCAGATGTCGATTAATATGAAGATTAAAAACTATATTATTTATATTAAAACGCTGTCGTCACCAGCCTCGTGTGTGAACACAGCTTAATTTAAGCAACTCACGGCGCGGCGGTTATCATTTTTCTGCATTTGTAAATTGTAACATAATTATGATAAATTTTTGTGAAACCGTTAACCATAAATGTATGGTGATTATTCAATTTTATGAACACCGATTAACAATTTTGAAACATGCGTTTTAACAACATTTTGAACTCGGTCAAATTACTTTAAAAACCTATAAAATATTTCATTTCTGGCAATAAAAAATGTCTCATCATATCGGCGAACGAATACAAGGATCATATTCAAATAAATGGAATTTGCCGCTGATTTATATTAGATTTAAAACAATCTTTATTAGTTGATTTTTATTTATTAATGGCTTATATGTTGTAGAAACATGTAATCAATCGTTATCAAAATAAATTAATATTCCATATCAATTCTTTATTGTGATATACCTAGATTCGACAACACAGTTGCTTAATATTGTATTTCTTCTTCTAGCTTCCTTGTCTCATTACTAAAAATGATTATTAGATAGATTATTCATAATTCACACACGCTGCTGATGTAAGACTGCACTGAGAATCAACGGTCTGGTCTGCCGTAGCGACAAATTGAACGCGACATTTCTTTCAGCATCATATGGCAACACTTTTGTTGACAAGAGTTGATGATTAATAATGTTACTGTAAACATCAGAAAGAGACAGAGTGAGTACAGTATAGACTCGCATAGCTTAGAAAATAATATTATTTTGATTAATAAATAAAATTACTAATTATTTAACTTTTTTGCTACTAATTATATACTGCAATCTTTATTAATGAAACAATATATGTTTTACTTAATTTTAGATATACATTTATTTATTATATATATTTATTTATTTATTTATTACGATTACGGTAAACATATATGTTAAATTTATTACCTATTATCCCACCCCATACGTTCTACGTAATCATGGTTTAGCTGTTTAGTATTTAGAACGAACGGATTTGTGCTCTGACGTTGAAAAATCACATAAACCTTAATATAAATTACTATGTAAAATTACATCGATATTGTTTGTATATTTATACATATTATAAATAACTTTGAGGCACATATACTGTACGTCATTCCGCGACCGTTCCCATTCACAGGCATTAAGAAGCTCTATACTGACGTGTAGATAAATAAATTATGTCCTATCGTGAATCATTTAATACATACTAGTTTATGTATGTCTGTTAAACTCAATAAAGTTTACGAAACAAATAAACAGACGAAGGTTTGCAGAAAGTGTCAAGGAAAGTTTATAAATGTTAAATTCAATAAGTGAAAATATTTATGTAGATCTATATATAGATAGGCAATTACATCCATTCATCCATCCATTTCAGTGCCATGTGCTCCTCTAATTGTTTACGAATTTTCTTTTTTTTCGTTTAGTGGCTATTGATGAGTTTTAATGTTGCCAGTGAAAAAAAATTGGACACAAAACGTTATTTAATGTTTACGGTCGAATTTCGAACAGTAGACGTAACAATATTTAAAAATTGATAATGAAAGATGTTATAAAAAGATTCATGGTATTAGCTCCGATACCGAAACAATATGATTATCGTTAGATGACAGTATTTACGATGCACGGGTAGATACATATACCTATACGTACTGCGATCCTTTGCAACTACAATATATGTAGGTACAGTCGGCAACAAGTCACGCTCCTAATTATAGAAGCATTCCCAATCAATTATCGCGCAACAAGACCGACGAGACTACTTCATTTGCGTACCGTTAGCAACACTAATATACTTTGTAAATTTAGTCGATGTTTTTATCTGGGTGTAAGTTTTTGTAATTAGCACATTTACGATTTATGAATATGAAAATTGCATTTGAAAAACAATTTAATTAATCAGAATTAAACATTAAATTCAATATTATACTGAAGATGTCATAGTGTTTATTTATTTATCTTATTATTAATCGTAATCTAAATACTAATTATTTTTTTGTTTTTTATTAAGTTTTCCTTTTTAACTTTACTGATATAGTTGTTTCCTAAAGAACGCGATTTTGCATAGTGTTAATTTAAATATGAAAACTAAAGAAAAGTTGTTAATTGCATATTATGTAACATATCACATAAAAGTATCTATTATTTATGACGGAAATATATTTTTTTAATGTATTATCTGTTCGACGACTTTATCATGCAGTTCTTGGTGATTTTATTTGTGAAGAAAGAATTTCAGGTTCGATATAGACCGAGTATATGTTGATATATATTATCATACAATTTTACCTACGATTATATCACATATAATTAATATAATAATATAATTATATGTGTTGATTCCAGCTATCACTGAGTACAAGTGAGGCAGTCTTTATTTGTACCCTTCAAATTAGTACTCATATACGACGACAAACTGTGCTGTAGTTTGGCAGAACTTTGTAATTATGAAAACTGTCTTAAGCTGTTAAATAAATAAAAAAAAAATACTACTGCTGTACTGATTATTTTTCTATAAGTATATTGTGCACCTTTGTTAATTCAAAGATAAGAAGTGACGGACTCACAAGCGATCCTATACGGGCTTCGGCGTGCATCGAACGTATAAAACTCAAAAAACAAACCAAATCACAACTAGAAAAGTCAATTACCCATCAGTTGCGATAGACACTTAATAGCAAAACAGCTTAAATCACAGCTGCAGCAGGCAATGAGGTGAATTGGAAGCGCGCCAACGTACTAATGTTCCATTGAATAGTGCTATTTGTAAGCGAGGCGACTCTACATTCCCCACCCGTCTCTTTCTATCACTACTGAGCAAAAGGAGATAGACAAATAAATTTCATAGACAGTCACTTTTAATATCAGTGTAAAAATTTTTGTAATTTGCAACCGATAAATACTTTTTGTAGCATTTTTTTGCGTGTTCCCAACTGATCTCTGTCATCTGTGTGTCGTAGTTCAATCCGTGACAATATCATGAAATTATCGTCTATTTCAAGAAGTTCTTACTTTTCATGAACTGACCATTTATTGTCTGAGATTTTTTTTTAAATATACTTAATCGTTGAACAATGTTCGCACGTTGACTGGGACCCGTTAGATTTGTTATATTTTGGAAGTCAGATTCTACACATTTTCTATAAAATCTTATAGCTCAGTAACGCAGCCTGCCAAAATTCTTGGTTCGATCCTCGGCCTGTATAGATGTTTTAAATGTTTGTTATAAATGTTTGTTCTTGAGGTTTGGTCTCTAATAACACAGTGTAACTGTTTTACTTGACTGTTCGTCAGAAAGGTGTGGTTAAATAAGCATTACTTTTATGAAACAACTGAAACACATTCAGGCTTACTTTATATATTTATACAATTTGAATGTGTCAGGATACCCTACTATCCTATCTTAAATTAGTCCTTGGTATTAGGTAAATTAAATTGAAATCCTAAAGGTTATTTCAAACATTATGGTCAAGATTCTTATACTTCATACTGATATTTGGATCCAGTTTTATGGATTGCACTAAAGTTACATTTGAAATACATATATGACTAAACTTTGAATTCATAATCCCCAGTACACACTCAATTAAAAAGTATGTTTCAGTGTTGTATTTATAATATACATTGATGTATATACGTTAATATGACAAAGTTGTAAGCATATTGAGCAAGCAATGAAGCGGTGTCAGTTGGCAGCGCGCCAAAATACTAATGTCCCATTGAATAGCGCTATTTGTAAACGCAGCATCCAAACGGCGATATGCGCTATAAGCTTAAACTGTTTTGAGGCCATACAACTCACGAGATAGATGCATTATTAAGATGTATTATGTGTACGTATTGTGTAATTTACAAGAAGTCATGTATTTCTTGATCAATACATAACTTACTATACTTAAAGATAAGCTATACAAAGTAAAAGTAAATGGCTTTGTTGTAATCACGAGAAAGTTAATGTTAAGTAATTAATTCAAAATTATATAAATAACAGAAGAAATTAAGATATAATAAGATTTCTATCCTAAATAGTTATATATTTTAATAGCAAAGGAAAAGCATATTAGAGGGTTTGACTAAGAATATGATTTAAAATATTGAACATATCTTACTACCCGTGGAGGACCATTTTTAATGGCTTATAATATAATATTATTTATCACAAAATAACATGAAATTATTAATATAAAGGTAATGCAGGCGTCCTGATGAAAATCTTGATATTGTCCTGTAATATTTGTACTACGAAATGTTTTACTCCATACAAAAAAGGAAAGATTTTTATAGATATTCAAATTGTTGTATTATTATAAAGTCGTTGTTTGAATTTATAGATATAGGGAGGAGTATAATTAAACCTGTGTTTAAATAAAAGAGCAATGCTCCCGCGACTTCAATGGCCCTACTTGAGAGATTGAGTTTAGTTGAATGGTTGGGAGTTTGGGAATTTCGGAATGGTTCGTTTGATGATCAGATAAATATCGTGGGTGTATCTGTTGGAATCCGGGAACACTTGTTAATAGCCGAAGTTCTTTGTGTCGTGCACCGGTGTTTCAGATTCATATGCATAAATTATGTGGACTGCCATTACTGGCGACATAAATTGTAGAAGAGTTTTAAAAGTTAAGTTCAGTAGCGATATAGATATTCTTTTCATTTCTCTTAAAGTAAAAAGTGGAAGACACGTTTGGAAAATATCAAAAGGAGTTTTTGAAATTATTTTATGAGGTATTTAAGAAAATAGTGACATACTACTTCTAGAGACACTCTTCTTTGCGAACAAAACCAAACAAAAACAAACATGTCTGATATAGTGAAAGAAGTGTCGTTATTCTTTACTTAAAGAACCATAATTTCACGGGCTGTCTTACAAATGTTTTTGCTTACAATAATTAGAATAAATCATTAATCACGCAATATTTTGAGCTTAAAAGGATGGAGCAGGCCCTCTTGCATATGTGTAACAAAGTGACACATCTTTACAGTTATTGATCGTCATTAGTATAATTCAGTTGAAAGGACCCAGTATACGCTAAATTTCCTCCGAGACGCAAAGAATGTCCGCCTCTCGTGTACAGACAACAAAAACGTCAAGTGTAGTGGGAGCGTTTAAAATATTGGAATGAATGACATACCACGCCTCGCACGATTAATGGTGTACCGTTCACAAAAAGCAAACGTCCTCATTAATATATCAACTGTCTTTTTAGCCACGCGCAGTGTTAGGTACGGTCAGAAAAGCAAGCGGTTTGAGTAAGTGCTCTTAATTTTTTTAAAGACATGTCACGTCGGAAAAGTGGAAAGGAACAAATGTTATTTGTAATTTATAGCTAAGTGTGAATTTTTGCGAAATAATGGCATACTCAGTAAAAAATAATCATTAAAAATTAAGATTTCTTAAAAATTGGTGTTTGAGTTTTCATAATTTAAACTATCTTACTTTTTCTACATTACATAAATATTATATAAGCTTAAAACTTTAGGAATAATAAACTAAACATATTATAAATCTTGCGATACCTTCTATGACGTTATTGTTCCGAGATTTTCATGAAATACGACATAACAACGACTAACATATTCAAACACAAAATCTATCGTTGAGTCTTAGACAAAACACGGATATTATGGAGCTCCATAACTGTAACCGAGACTATTGGATATCCGAAAAAAATATATCGGTTATCGTAACCGGGTCTGATATAAATATAAGTTTCGAATAATTTCAGTTTAGGGGCAAAGTCTAAATGAAACAACGATATGACAAGTTTTCGCCGGCCGAATTGATACACTAACCGCGTCGTTTTCATTTTTAACAGTTTTTATTATTTAATTTTAAAGGCTATTGTTTTTTTATGTGATTATAAAGACCACATAAAACAAAGTTAAATCTAGTAAACGTATTTTATTCGAAGTCGTAAACCATAAAATATCCATAACCGAACCGAAACCGAACCCGTTTTTCATTCTACACTACCAACCAATTCACAGAGTAACCATAGTATGAATTGTAACCATCGAAAAACTCTCCGAAATTTGTTAAAAATTGTTTATTAAATTTAAGACGCTTTTGAAATGTAAAATGTCATTTCCGACATTACATCCGAACACAAATAACATTACATTACACTACTCAGAACAACAATGTTACGAGTTGGTAAACGCAGTAAAATTTAAAACGTCTCATATGTCTCTCGACGCGAGTCACGACAGTAAATTCAGAAGCTAACATCTGCAGTCGATATCTCTTTAACAATTAACAAGACAACCTACTCGACAGTTCCCGAACGAGTATTTTTAATTTAGAAGCAATCGAAGTGGTAAGGTCTCTTACGTACATACTACTTTAGAGACACATCTAAACAGTACCGAATTCGTTTCCGTGTGCGTTTTATTTAAATCTGCCTTTATTTTATACCCTTTGTCAGATTTGGCTCATACGGATAGTCATCGATCATTGTATCGTATCGTAAGGTAGAGATGATTCTGTAGCTCTGTTGCTAGTGACCCTGCTCGCGGACGCTGTTCCGGGTTCGATTTCGGCCGGAACAAATATTTACGTGACAGATAAATGTTTGTTCTCGGGTTTTAGGTGGTTGTGATGTCATATTTTTATAAATCCACGCCACCCGCAGCATAGGGAGGCCTAGTGCGAGGGTCTAAATGTGTAAACGTTTATTATTTATAGTAATAAAATAAATGAACAATTTTATTATTATAACATTGAACATTGAACAATATTTTTCATCAAACACTACTCAATTCCAATTAGGATTAGGTGGGATTGTAGTCAAGTATAATGATTTATTCCTATGTATGAGGTAACATACATCGCCGATTATTAAATTGTTTAAGGTTATTTCATTAACTACTTTGTGCTGTACAAATTTATGATATATTTAGTGCAACAATCTGTAAATCAAATTAGGCATATCTTGAAATGTTGTTATCAATTTAAACGCATCAAATAATATCAACATTTTAACAAAAAAAAAATCGACTTCGACCTAAATTACAAATAAAATTGGAGCCAATTCCCTGAGAGTGAAAACTTTTAATTTTTAATTTTTCACATTTAAAGATGGTATTTTTTTTTTCAAATTTAATGCAACCAAACCTAATTTAACATAACCTTAAACTATCTCAAACAATAATATAATTTTTCAAATTGGGTAATAAATGACGAAGTTCTGAGATAACAAAGATAATAAAAAATACAAAGGAATTTTTAATCTTTTTTTTAAATTTTCGGCATTTTTTAAAGTCATTTAAAAATGGCAAATATAAAGGGAATCTTTCGTGGAGGGTTTATTAGATAACTTGAAAGTCTATTAACAAGCCAGACTGTTATCTGTGTACTTATCAAAAATATATTCTTTAACGCTCTACTCGTAATAATATTTACTAATTAAGTATTAATACGCTTTTATTAAACTAATATATGTAAATAAAACGATTAATAACATTTAAACACAAAATTTTCTTGTAATTTGGATAGAATCTTAGTTATAATTCTGTTCTATCAAAGCCGCGCCCAAAAATAATGTAATGGAGATATTGCACCCACGGGTATACAGCTCCTTATTTTAATACTAGCGAATTCGTAATATTCATAATAATGCCACAATATTGCACCAAATAGTTGCACGTGTGTAGACTATCCTTATTTTATTTCAGGACGTGTACCGTCGGCAAAGCTTTGACGTCCGTTAAACACGACATTAATACACTTTGGCCTTTTTTCGAACGTCGCATAACTTAATTTTTTCCCCTTTTTTGTGGGCCATTAGCTATTAAGCGACGCTCATGATATTTGACAACAAAATGGATACGTTGAGAATCCATGAAACTTTAGTAATAATTTACATACGACATAATAATATAACTACAGAACGGCTAATGAGTTTCAATAATATAACAATAAAACTTTTCGTTTTATGTTAATATTTTAATGCGATAGGTCCGAATTTTTGTGAAAATTGTAAAAATAAGAATCGTGAATACCCGTTATAATAAAAGAGGACATTTGTGACAATAGTCTCCTCTCGCTACCGTCGCCCTAGTCAATAAAAAAACAAAAATCGTGAGTACCCGTTACAGTTAAATTGTATAATGTCCGCGATGATATACGTTCAAAATCATTATGTTGTTTAGTTGTGAACTATGTTTAATACCTCATTATATTTTAATGAATCATTATTTTTATTTTTTTCGCACACCGTCCCATAACATCAGAACTTATATCTAGACATAATTAATAAATGTGTGTACTCATACCAGTCAAGTGTTGAACCAATGTAAAAGCTAGATTTGACTTCATCTTATATTTTAAATTAATCATTATTTACGAGTATATTCATGATTGAAACGTCGCATTAACCGTACGTTCGAATCTAATGACATTAACAACACATTTACCTTCAATCGACATATCTGTTTATGTATATCTCTTTTCTGTTACTGGCAAATTAATTATAACATATAAAAGCGACGGCTTCAATCTATTACTGATTTTAGGAGATAGGTCTCATCTCTTATTTAAGGAAGCTCGTATTTTACTCCGTTGCGGTATTTTAGGGTCGATGGGTTGGTGAATTTCAGGGTAAATAGGTAGAGACTGATTGCCAAACTTACTCGTATATGTGATGTACTTTATTGTTATATGATATATGATACATATTATGATATAGGCTATACGTTAGTATCAATATATTAAATACAGTATAAGATAACATCGGAATGGACATGACATGAAAAATACTTGACTTGTCTTTTTAGGAACGAAAATGATAAAAAATAATAAAAAATGAAAATTAAATTTGGAAAACAAACAACGTTTTCTTATGCATATAGACGACAGAGCAAGACATAAATCAATAAAATTCTACTGATATCTTAAACAATTAGTAAATTAAGCTATACAGTAAAAACACACCAAAATATCCAGTAACAAAAATAAACAAAGGTTAAATACTAATACAATAAAGGTTTAAAAAGTTACATTACTTACATAGGAATATGTATTATGTTATATATAAAATAAATTATTAGATTACTGCAAATCTGCTATTATTTGTCGTATACTCCTCTTAGAGCCTTATAATTGAATTGTTTTAAAATAAAGTTTTCAGAGCTATCTTTCTATATACACTTGCTAGTTTGTGTTAGTTTTCGGTATAATGACAGGGTTGTGATTAAATAGCACTGAACATATAAAAAGATATAACTATGGAAAAAAAAGTTTAGAAGCAAAATAAAAAATAATGTTTACACCTTTGAAACGCTTTAGAATAAAAGCCTTATCGTCAGAACTTTCACTAAAGTTGTCCACTTAAAAACCTTAATTAGTGCTATAATAATTAGCTGGTAGATATAACTATGACTACTAAACGGCTTTTTCTAGCTAATCTCGAATTAATTTAAGTCAACATTAGCCAGTGATTAATAACGATATGAATATTATTCAAATTAACCGACGCAACTTTGCCATCGCTGTCTGAACTGGTAATGAGTGAATAATAATTAATTTACGTTAATGTTTTACGACCACTGGGTCGGCTGACCTGGCTGGCTGGCGGACCACTGGCTACTGAGCCTAATTGGTCGAGACCTGCAGAACAAAGGTTCCGTGTTCGATGTCCAGTCAGATTGAAACTTTTTATTTTTACGGAAGCACTTTGAATAGTTTAATGTTCTCTGAACATAAGTCGATTCGAAACGCAAGTTTACTTCAATCAAAATGCTTCGAGGCAAAATTAATCGTGGCATTAGGAGCGATCTTGGCCTAGGAGCAACTTTACAATTCTACCACCTACTGGTTTGCCAATGTGGCAAAATATTCTTAGTCAATTTGAGTAAACACAAAAGTTTGACTTTAAAATTACAAATTAATTTTATTTCCCTAAATGCGATCCAAAAGCAATATTTAAATGGCGGTCGGAATCGCAAAAGGGCATGACACCGTTGCAATATTTTATCGCGAGAATCAATCTTTGTTTATTTGACCACAGAATTCCGAATTTCCAACTGCCATAATATCTTTGTGCCAATCTGAAGCATAATTCTACTACCAGTTTCGTAAAAAAGCGATATTGTGTTTCTATACACAGTAAAATTCCAACCTTCCAAGAAAGATTTTTCAAAGAAAATTATACACGGAGTAAATTAATAGCGGAATTAACCTATGGTATTTCTAACGCGTGGGCGTCCATCAAATACTTCTAAGCGACGACGGCAGTAAAATTCACCAATTTGCGTTCTAATACGCTTGTTTCCATCGCTAAATAAGTTAAGAATTACCTCGTATAGATTTTATCGGGATTGGACTGCGACTCGCTTCCTTTCGCCTTTTATTTTACAAGAGTTTTATTATGCGATTTATTAACCCAGTAAGGTATGAACGTAGGGAAGAAGTGACATTCCTGAAGCCCACAGTTCGCCTCCCTTTTGCATCGTTATTGAGTCGTACGAAAGGGAGTACCTTCATTAATCAACTAGGCATAACTGGAGAAAACAGCTATGCCAAAGGGATAATGGTTTCAAGTGTGCAATGTATACGAGACGACTCAATTATATTTTAATACGCATCTTAAAACGATTTACCTCCATCGCTTGGGAAAAATAGTTTTTAAAAGAAAATAATACTAGTCGAGCGTGACGTTGTAAGCATTTTGTTTAAAAATAACAAAGTATGAAAATTATCGTCATAATCTGTTTAGAAATATCAGGACAAATCCATAATATACAAACAAAACTTCCATAGGACCTCAAATTTATGATGAATAAGTCAATAATTTAAAAACACTTGATTGCATAGATTTAAGGTATAATTTATTATTAGTACCTATTTGTATTTGTATACTCGCTTTGCGTCGAAAAACAATATCTACGTTCACAAACGATAATAGCACGATTGTTACTCATTTTGTCGGGCGTTTTATAAATAAATTTTTCATGTACATTCCATAGACCCAAACTTTCCTCTTAAATCAGCCTTTATTAGTAAAAATCTAATGAAAATACGTGTATTAGTTTTTGAGATATCACGTTCAGAGACTGTTTTACACTATGCAGTGGTAGATTTGTTTGATTTATAGAATTCTTTCCACGCAGATGATGTATCATGATATATTATATTACATTATTAATTACCAAAAAAATTTGTTATCTATCAAACTTTTTACTCGAGAAGGTCGTTATTGTTAATATCGCCTTTATCCCTTTTACAGCTGAAATGCTCAGAATGCACATTATTCTACTTATTTCCATTGTGATGCTTATAACAGAGGCTAAAAAACAATTTTAATATATTCACAGATAGTACAAGACAAATTCCTATGCATACTTTTTATTTCACTCAACATGCCTTTACGCAGTCTCTGAAATGGGCGTATTAATATCCAACTGATGGCTAATTAAGTAAGCTGCAAAGTAAGTATAGCAACGCTTTAATTAATAACTACACTACAGAGCAACGAACTTCCCCTAATGGAATAAAAGAATATATTAATAGGTTATTAATCTGTTCGCGAGTGTCATTTAAATTATGTTTGAACGTTTAATTAATGAAAATAAAGTAACGGAAACTAATAGATAAAGAAAAATTATTTAATAGTTATTATTTAATTCTACATGAATAATTACCCGTTCCAAATATTTGAAATATACAAATTATGTCACATCATGCAATCGCAATGTTACCAAGATATGATTTTTTTAAAAACTTCTTTATGATTTTGGATTCAGATGGCCTATGACCTATCCAAGTGGTGTTAATTAGAGAAGATTATTTTTAAAATTCTTTCATGAGCGGAGTAATCGATGAATGGATTGATCGATGTTGCTATATATTAAAAGATCCTAAATAATTATCATCATTCCATCATCGCCTTCTTAGAGTCCACTGTTAGTCATAGACCTGTTCTAAGATCCGCCACTGAGCCCGATCTTCGGCTCTTCTTCTCTAGTGCGGGACGCCCTGTGACCAGATGGAGCGATAGTATCTACTCGTAAAGTTGTAGGAAGAGACTGGAGAAGAAGAAGTATTATAAGTTGTATAATTTATTTCATATTAACAACAACAAACAAAACTCAACAGGATTCGATCAGTATTGATGCGTCAAAGTATTATTACAAGTAAATTATTATCAGTATTATTCAATATGCTATTTAATATATTCAATATGGTAACGCCGATAAATTATATTGAAACCTGTTTTATTTACTTGGTTTTCAAACAACTGCACGAAAGCGAAATCACTTTGATGGCTGCCTAATTCTATGTATACAGTAAATTTACATTAAAACAGGTACAGAATCGGCCTAGATAAAGATGAATAAAGGGAAAGGAAATTGTTTATCTTTAAATTTAAAAGGTATACGGCATATCCTAACCATTAGAAGCTCAGATAATTTTATATATATTTTATTTATCTGTGTATATCATAGTCGTATAATTTATATGTTTACAATTTAAGTAACTTTATTTTAAGTAACAACAAGTCCACGTCATGAAAACTTCAGATGTGTATTTCGAATTTAGGTAAAGTCTAGGTGGTAAAGGGTGCTTATTTGGTAAGAGACCGCTCATTAAATCTCATACGAGACGCTATCGAACAATCACCTAATTACATGCCGTTTAATTGCAGCTAACTTCACGTACGCAGTTGGTACTACTTCTCCGTCAGATATACCTTCGCGATATTGTAATGGAGTTATTGAAAATTAATTTAATTGCAAGATTTCCTTCGACGAATCACGTTGATGTTTGCATAATTCAATTTGATTGTTCAATCAATAATTATAAGTGAATATACTGTAAGTTAGCTTGTCCTGTATATTAGCATCGTTCCGACCCGATTTCCTTTAAGAACGAAAAGAGGTTATGAGCATCGCTAGGCAAAGATACGAAATAGACATATTATTATTTATTTATTGACGCCATGAACTAGTTCTAATGTTACCAATAACAAAATATTGTTAACAGAACGGACATTTACCTACTGATTATGGTCAAATTTCAACTCGCAGGCTAACACTAGTATAAATAAATATACTAATCCAAGATGTTCTTCAACAGATGCCAACGGAGAGCCACCGAAGCTGAAATGCAACCTGCGCAAGCACAAACCCAACCGTAAACCCAGAACACCGTTTACAGCACAACAGCTGCGCGCACTAGAAAGCAAGTTCGTCGACAAGCAGTACTTGAGCATCGCTGAACGAGCAGAGTTCTCCTCCTCGTTGGGATTATCTGAAACTCAGGTAATTACTCTGCCATTGTTATCAATTGCTTCTTTCCAAGCGTTGTCTAGACGATGTAGTATTTAATCAATAGCGCTGTCTGTTTATCGTCTAAAGTATGTTTATTTTGTTAGATAACCTACTTGTGTATTTAATAAAGAAAATCATTTTCTCTGTACCCATTTATTTATCTTATTAATCTCAGATCCACATACATTATAATGTCAACAACCGCAATTAAATATTTTATGATATATACATAAAACCTGATCGCTCAGAAAACAATATATTCGTGAAAAATTAAATGGTATGTCGACGTTCTTGTACCTGAGTTGGACCTAATTAAGACAAACACTACAGTTAGTGTTACTCGAAGCTGCAACTACGTTTTTGCCTTTCCACAAACACCGCTTGTTGAATAATCTATCTTTGAAATTATTCTGTAGATCATTGGATCTATTGCTTACAAAATATAAGCAATTATAAATAGGTTCCAACAAAAAAAAGACTGTTAACCGCATGTAAGGATAGATATTTTATTCAAACCAGACGTAACAGTCGAGAAATCGGTGTGTCAGCGTTTACCTGACACTCCTGGCACTCTTTACAAAAATACCGTAAAACACTTCATGTTGCTTACTTTACTCGTATCGCAGAAAGAATCTTACACGCGGTTGCAATAGTCCGCAATACCTAACAACTCACGCTTGGTTACTATTTACTTTGCGTTCTGTCACGTTACGTTAATTTTACGTGTCCGGCAAAGGGCCACCTGATGGTAAATGTCACCGCCGCTACTGGACGGTCGACACTAAAGTTATTGACGCTATAACTGCCGAGATAGAAGCGGGAGGCCGCTTAATACTAAATTATTATTCGTCCCATTACTTATTTTCAAGACTTAACATCATTCGGCTTACAAATAAGTCATCATATCCTTTTGATACACTCGTTAATTATTTTTACTTCAATGTAGTTTGTTTCATTGCTAGACCCGTAAAGACTGCTAGCTCTCTCTGCGCAAAAATTCATTGTTGCAACGCATGATAATATTTGCTTTCAAAATTATTTAGAACGTCGTTAGAATTATTATGTAATCTATTTTATTTTATATTATATTATAAGTCAATGCTCTTCATGCCAACCTGATGGTATGTGAGATGTAGCTTTACATGGTAAAGTTGATTAAGTTGTAAAAAATTATTCCTTGTAAATTGAACTTCATCTATTCTATAAATAAGTTTTTTTTAATCCTCTATTCCTTCTACAGGTAAAAATCTGGTTTCAAAACCGGCGTGCAAAGGCGAAACGCGTGCAGGAAGCGGAAATCGAGAAGCTAAAAATGGCGCAGTACACCCGCCATCCCCACCACCTGTACCCGCACCCACTCCAGCAGTACTTCCATCACCCGTTGATGGGCAGGCCGTTACCACCGATGGGGCTTTCACCACATCTCGCTATGCAATCCCCAGTGCCGGGGTCTCCATCTCCTAGCACCCAGACGAGTGGCCCTTAGATGCGAAGACTTGGATTATAAATGTCCTTTGATATTTCTAATAAGGGTGGTTCTAGTAAAGGAATTTAAGAAACCGATTGATTACCTGCAGCACAATAAGTTTTCAAAGTATATTTTATGGTTGCAAATATAATTGAATACAAAAAACAACAATTTATATATTATAATCTAAATATGCCAAGTTAGTAATATAATAATAGAAGATAACTCTTCTATTACTTTTTTTAGTTTTGCTCATTACGTATTCCTTCACCACAGCAAGTGACAATTTGGCAATTTTGACATGAAATATTCGAACTTAAATTATTCTTGCGAGAGAATAACTTGCAAATTTCTCGGCTACCACGGCTTATTATACCGTAGGGGACTTGGCAAGTTCTATAGATAGGGCAAAGGTTAGTCATCGCTTATTTTCGAACGGCCAATGCATTTATAAAGAAAAAGATAGACATTTTATCTCAATTATTATTTTTCGAAGCTCCATCTCTAAACTTCGTTACTCTATGGATGCGAATAAATCTACAGACTCGTTTCTTGGCCATATTTTGAATATAATTTAACAGAATAACTGTATCTAAAAAGAAATACGGATAAATTAATAACCTAAGGAAAATGACTTTATATAGTTTAGAGCAGTGTAAATTATTTGTAAATATAGGTTAAGTGCTAGATATTACTATAGTTAAGGATATTATTAATTAAATCACTAATTTTGAGAATATTCCTGAATGTATACTGAAGTAACTTACCAAAACCTAGGTGTTGTTTAAACATGACGAAGATTGTTAATTTCAGTACAAAATTATTTCATTCATAACTGTGGAGTTACTGAAAAATGTGTGTATATATAGAACTTAATATGTACATTGTTATTTGTACTACAGTAAACAATATACTAATTTGAAATTTAATACAATTTTTCATTTATTTTCCGACAGGCGTTGGCAGGTGCACTATTGGTTTAGTGTTACATCTACTAGAATCAACTAACACAAGGAGTTCTAAAATGAGTTCTAATATACTTCCTTCGCAGTATACTTACTACTACTTACTAGTATATGTACTCATTCCCTAAGCATACATACCCACCACTGTCTGACCTGGAAGTTCTACCACGCTGGCTTCTTGGGAGTAATGAAGAGCTTACTGATCGATCAGATCAGATCAGGCATGTTACCGGGTATATATTCTTTATGTGGCTTACAAAGTGTCTTCCATTTAAGCACCGACTGCGCACGGTGTATCATAGATTCTTTCTGTCTCTCCCTTGAAATTAATAAATGTCTATAAACAACAATATACTCGTATATGACCAACATCACATAGTTATTCAAATACCAGTTAGACGGCATTGGTAAGGACTCATCTACGTTGGAATCGACGTATATCGCAAAATAAATAGCAATTAGGTCCGAATCTAAAAAAAACCCTATCACTTATTTTGATTCTCCTGTTCGCATTTAATAATTAACTATAAATTTTATACAAATTAAGCTCATGGACTATCAAACCAACTGATTGATAACAGTAATGTGATGTTGTTATTTGAAGCTAATTTAAATATAGCTATTAAAGTTAATTGTCCCATATCGGTGGGGGTCAGGTCGACGATATATTTCGATAAACGTCTAGAGGGTGTTGGGACGGAGCACAGAGATAAGTCTCGCTTCGTTGTTAATACTATTGCGCGCACGAATATAACGGAAACAAAAATTAATTAGTAAGTATGCTAGTATATAGAGGAACCTATTTTAACCTAAGTAACTCAACTCTCACACACTCTTACAACATCATTATCCATCGCGGATGACACCCAAGATTGTATTTATATGATAGGCATAGACTGGGATTCAAATCGGATCCCGCACTTGACAGATGGTGTCACTATTAACCGCGTCACAGGATCGTTTTAACCATTAATCGCCATTGAAGGAACGGTGAAGTTTTCTGCCATAGTAAAATATAATCTTAATGTTTGATAACACATTTAAAATATAAACTCGTAAAACTAGTATTAAAATAAAATACACACGTACCCATATAATACGTACGTAACACAACATCTGTCTGTCTATCTATATTGCTCAAGTTAATCTGGTGCAGAAAAATTATTCATTATCAATTTATCGAACTTAACGAATTTAGGTTAATAATCAATTAATAAGGACATCTGTCACTCATACGAAAGAGCTCATAGATATTAAGAGCTGTGAATGGTATGTGGAGCCTATCAATTCTCACTTTGTCGGCGTTATCAACTCTGGTGTTTATCCCTTGCATTGTGAGAATGAATTCGATCTTAGTTGTGGGCAGATATTGTTTGCAATGCGATAAATTAAGAAATGTATTTGACAACACATTGTTCAAAGTGAATCATGAAACCTGCTCTTTCGCCATTGTCTAAAAACGCGAATGCCTTGTTCTTTTCAGGGATAAATATCAAATTAAACAAACAAAAGACATTTTATTCGACATCCCATCATCTTCTATAGTCTCCCTGATAACAAACAATAGAGTTCACATTCATTTTTCGACATCTTATGGTAAAAGTACGAAAATAATTAGTCTTTGGCTTAATGCTACTTTCTTATAGTTTGGTTAAAAGCATATTCCAAAATTTAATGAAACATCGCATTTATTCAGCCATTGTCGTTGGTTCAAACCCTTTGAAACTAAAACGAATTCTTACCTTACTTTCTAAGGTTGTTTGCAGCGATTTGCTTCACGACAGATTAAGTGGTGGTAAACTCTGTGGTTCATTAAAAGCCGAGAAACCAAAGTGTGGAAATTTCCCGCAACGGGACTCTTGTCGCGTAACAATACATTGTCCGAAAACTCATAAAGCAATGCAAGTTACTGAGACGCTTATTTTTAGAAAACATTACTGAGAACTTTTCGACATGTAGGTTTCCATGCGACATGTTCATTTACAGTAATGGTAATTTACGAGTATATAAAACATGTAAATAGTCAATGGAAATAAGAAGTATATTTGAGACCACTATTTTATTTTTTTCATTCATAAACGTGTAAGTTAAATTAAAAAAAAAGAAAATTATTAAAAAAAATAATTAATTATTAAAGAAAATTATGTATAATAAATAAAATAAAAACCTCACCAAACCACATTCAACACTGCAACAAATTAACAACATCAGCCTGTATTACAATTTTTTTCGTTCAACAATTAACTGTAGCATTCGAAAACAATTTTTATCGTAATTTATAGCAAGCGATTTACCTACATCGATGATTTGTTTGTTCCACATATAAATGGCTTTGTTTGTCATATACCGATATAAAGATCAGTTATTGCTGGTGACGGCTCCGAGAGCGTTTGTGGAATTGTATGGTTCATACGTGACGTCTTTGTAACCATCTTCAAATGACCCATGTGTCGCAAGTGAATGCTTTAAGATTGAAGTCGATCGTTTACGTTATTTATAAATAACATTGACTGCGAAAGAATTTATATTTTATACAAGATTCTACCTATGTAAAAACTCTTTCTACACTTGGAAAATCATTCGCGTATTTGTCTATTTGTCAATGCTTGTTTAATTTACACTAAGAGCAGAAATATTTTTTTTTTATCTCCAACGGTGATAAAGGAGCAATAAGGTCGCGTGATTGTAATGGACTTTTGATATTCATAAGACCGACATGAAGAAGTAAGCACAAAGATCGTTAGTAAATTACTTCTTCGATCTTCTTCGATACACGGCAAATTCATTTCACAATTGATATTAAACAGCAATTGGTAGTTAAGAAAGTAAATATCCTTATTTACTATCTATTTTTTATCATCCTCTTGGAGGCTACTCGAAGGCTACAGGCACCACGCCGACCGGTGAATCACTCAGATTTATGATTTGTATTATTATTATATTGTAAATACACTGCGATCAACATGATAGTTACCTACATAACTACAAAGTAAAACACAGCTGTAATTTGCTAAAATAAAAAGTTAAACTTAGGTAGGAGTGGAATGAATTGATTAATTTATAAGCCGCAGACCATGTCCGTAAAATCAACTCTATTAATTATTTTAAAATTATTTTATTTGAACAAACCTTTAAAGATGGGATTTAAAGATGGGAAAATTAAGTTAATTTTTAAATTTAAAAGCTATAGCCAGATGTTGACTTAGACATAAGCATGGTCTGAGCACCTGAGATCCCTTATTACTAAATAAATCGTTCCAAAATTGAGTATCCTTTACCTGACGTACTATTTAACGGGTTACCTTCGCCCGTACAGTTATATCAACCGATAATTTATTATTTCCACAGTTGTTCTCTTAATTACTACATTACACGCCATCCAAGTACTTATTTCGGTGATCGCCAAACTGATATATTGGCATTCAAAAAACTACACCTCGAAAATATTCGTAAGTACAAGGAAAAACAAGTAGAGCACAGTAGGAAACTAATTTAGAACTAATTCTCTTCACGTACCATTTAACTCTATTCTAAGGTTCAATCACATGCGAGTAACATATAAACTATATTTTGTTTTATACTAGAGTTGTTTTTAGTTGTATGTTTTTGCACATATTTATTTTAATATGACGTAAAGTATTTTACAATAGTTATCCTTTCGTTTGTTCATTTATGTTCCATTTCCAAAATATATCTCAAATATATTGTATTGTACGATGTATTACATAATGGGAACCTTTTCATTACATTTACTTTATAACTTTTTAATAAATAACAGGTACCCATACTATCACGACATCGCAAAGGTTTTTTTTCCCTTACTTCTTATCATTGTGGATGTCTCGAGCTCACTCACAAATGGTCACTCATTATTTTCTGTTCTATTTAGATCTACAATCAAATATCACATACATTATGACACTAATGGTTTTTTATTTCAATTTATAATACTATAAAAAGGACAGTGTTTATTATTTTTGTTTCAAAAATATATTTATTTTTATCTTTACTCGTATTTATACTTTTCAACGCTCTCCACTGTAATATACGTGGACGTTCAAACCAGAAATTTATCGAATTATGCGACAGTGAAATAGAATGCCCGATTAATGAAATAAAAAAATGTTAAATGCGTTTTCTGTCTGTTCTCGCTGTCCAAATATGTATTTTAAGCGGCGTTTTGTAATTCATTGCCATAAGATTTTTTCAGTTACTAAATACTAACACAAATTGAAATTCAAAATTCAAATTCAAAATCATTTAATCACATAGGTATTCAGTAAATACTCTTATGAACGTTATTTTTGCTTCTACCACTTACTTAATGTTTATCTTCTTTTTTATTGTAACTTACACAATTCAAGCGAGATGGTATCTGCTCGCCGATCGCTGAACGGTTGGCATAACACTACTCAGTACAGCACTCATCGCATCATTACAAACTAATTAATCTTAAGAACGCAACATCGTGTGTTCGCAATTACTCTGTAATTAAAAATAACTTATTAATTTTGTACTAAACGCGAAGCGGTGCTCTTGCTCTTAATTACTTAAATTAATCACTTTAATGTAGCGTGCCTGTTAATTTTCAGGCCACAGGCCGACCTTTGTTCTCGCGCTAGGTCCCGGGTTTGGCAACGGCTTGGATGGTCGTAGGTTTATTCCCTACTAGTCTTATAAAACATTATAAGTGCACGTTCAACCAAGTTTCGATAGAGTACGGAAGCTGAATTTCTTCATCCTATCGAGTTAAGCGACTGCGCATGCGCATTTTCAGGTCATGGTCTAAGCCCTCGATTCCGATAGTTCAGTTGTTAAGCCATATCGGAGGCCTTTACGCGACATAAGGACTTCCACCAATTTAGTAGGCTAGTAAACCGTCCCTTGCTTCTCATTGGAACAGCGTAGGTCTAGGTAAAATCTAGGTCTCCTCTGTTACTAGGAGATACAGATGTTATAACACCGATGAGCCGATAATGAGATAACGTTTTAAAAGTACGCCAGCACACGGTACAATGCAAATGGTAGAGAATATCGTGACTAGATTGTCAAAAATTTTGTGCAATTTTTTTTACGAAATCGCCAAAGGAAAGCAGACAGACAATACACGGACTGAAGATAAAAAAATAAGAACAGGCAGGTATTAAATATTATTAACAGATTAAACAACTATTAATTTTTGCTTCAACTGACTTTCAACATAATAAAATGACAGGTTTTTTATGTTTGTCATGTTTATTGGCTTTCGGCAAACTGTGGCTCTTTTTTCAAGCTGTTGGAATTTTGATTGTCGTCGAGTTGGTGTGTACGGAAATATTCCGATGGGGCAATTAAAGCCTCAAACTCATTATAAGACTATTGTAAAACTATCATACTCACCGTTTATGATCTATCATCACTTGCCATCATGAATCAATCAATGCAATGTTTACACTATCACTTCAGGCAATTTCAGAGCGGGTTTAAAGCTACTGACATAAACCCATGCGTCGATACATAAAACAAGTAAGGCATAAGAGGAATGTACGTAGTTTAGTCACGCTCATTTCCCGCCAATGACGCGTTGTGCCAACGCTATCCGTCAGTTCTGTCCCGTCCACAGATAATTAAACCATTTGGCAAATGAACAGAAAAACAGATAAGTCAAAAAAATATATTTACTCTTCTGTAATCTGTCGGAAAAATTGTCGTGTGGTTAGAATTAACGTACAAATGATTGCATTTGCCTACCTCGCCATTCAACATGAAAAACGGTGTATAATTAACACTGTAGCTAGAAAAGATACAATACGGTTATTGTGTTTTATTAGCAAAACTCTTCTCACTTCCTTCGATTACTTCGATGAAGCTCAAATAGAAGTAAAAATTGTCCTTCGTTTTGTGCAAAATGCAGTTCAGTTTTACATGCAACATGTTGAGGAAAATGCAATTCGCGACTATAATGATTTTTTTGATGACTTTTACTGTTGATCGCCTAGTTTTACTGAAAACTAGTAGGAAATATTACCTTCATAGAAAGAATCATGATAAGAAAAGATTCTCATAAGATTCACATTTAAGGATAGCTCTATCTGTTATTATAAGAAGTTGAATTATTTGGCCGTATTTGGGCGGCCTAGAATACCCCTTCCGAATCCCATGCTGACAGAACAGGGTCAACGAGACAACAGACAACGCATCAGTGATATCTTTGGTCTTGCTGATGTCCATGGACGACGGTGAATACTTACTATCAGGAGGCTCATCTGCTCGTTTGTTGGTTACTGACAGAAAAAAAAAATTGATTTTATTGTCCCTCACTCCAAATGTACTGCATTCCCTTTTGATTATCAAAAATGTCATGATCAATCGGAACGTTATTCAGGCATTAATATGAATAAAGTAAGAAATCAATTAAAAAAATTGTGTAATCCTAGACAGGCTTGTTATCTCTGATACCGATACGCTCACACGAGATCCCGATGATACTTTGTATGTGGCAAATGGAGGGTACACACCACTTCACAACCCTGTAATTATAGTAATGACCCTGCCCACCAAGCGATTGTGTTTGTGTTTGTATGTTTATTTACTTTTGTATTAGGCTCCCTAAGAAGCTGACAGTTTAACAAAGTTTTAGAATATATCATCGCCCTCTACCTCATAGCACGACGATATAAAGGTTTGCCTTAAAGGATTGTCTTAAAGCGCGCAGTTAAATCATGCTCATTTCCTGCCAATGACGCGTATACGGTTGAGCCAACAACACTCTCTGTAACGTTGGTAGCTAATTATACCATTTGGCAATCTTAGAACCAAACGGGTAATAGGCGATAAAAGATTTAGCTTACGACGTCTTTCGTTAGACAACTGATTTTTTTTTAATTACATTTCAATCTCACTAAATCAAAAATCGTGTATAAGATGCCCTGAGAAAATTTTCATAGAAAATTTTTCTTGTAACAATATTGTTATATCATAAATATGCATAAATCGTATTATTTAATAATATTTACTTGTTTATATTGTACAGAACAATTACCTATAATGTAATAATTTATATTAAATTACAATTATCTTTTTAGTGGAAATCATATAGCTTAGTTCTAAAACTAATATTTTCGCTAAATAGATATTGGGTAGTAGACTAAGGAAATAATTATTATATCTCCACCCCATAGCGGCTGACCGGGTTCGATTCCCAGCCGGGCAGATATTTATGTGATAGATAAAAGTTTTTTACCGGGTCACGGGTATCAGCGATGCCATCCACAACCCAATTAATCTTAGCTCGGGGGTGTGTGTGGGAACGTTTAAGAAAAGGTGTTGAAGCAGCAACGCTTACAATTGTCCTATTCTCTTACAACTAAATAGTAAATTTTGCAGGTGATAGTAGTTTAAGAAAGGAGAAAAGATTACAGCATAGTCTTAATTAAATGTTCGTTACCAAATTCTATGCAGTAGAAGCTGTATAAAATTTATTTTCAGAATGAGAGCGGGAATGCCATCAGGGGTTAGAATAAACTTCTACTGGACTTCATATGCAGACAATCTGAGAAGAAAATAGAGATTAAAATAACTTCAATTAACTGTACAATTTGGCCACAGTTACAAAATATAAAATTAAAGAGTATGTTCAATCAAAATTATAATATTTATTATTAAATGCAATACTATATTATTTACTACTTATTTAGTATACAACTATTTTTTTCGTAGCATACAACACAAATCTCAAAGATTTCTTTTATGGTATATAAAGAATATAAATATTATAATTAAATAATGAACCATCCTGTCGTGTCTCTTCAGTCATAACATTATTTTATTATTCCGTGAAATGTAATATTATTAATCTCAAAAGATATAAACCCACGTCGCGCGTCGCCCGAGCCTTTTATCAGTAGACACATTTCTCAATCACATATAATTAATGATAGACCCAATAATTTATTGGTCTGACCATAATAATTATAATGTAACAATTATTGTTTAGTAAAAGAGACATTAAGATATAATTATCGCTTATTTATCTATATATGTTCTACGAATGTAAATATTTATGTTAAACTTATGCAAAACGGTTAACACAGCAAAAATTAATAAATACACGTTTCTGTCAATAATCATTAACATTATTAAGTAAAACTCTTATAGGCAAACAAGATTTTACCGGCAAATTAGATAGGAAGAACTTTTTAATGATCTTTCAGTACCTCCGTGAGAGTACTTTGTCATGGTACACAAATAGCCCTGGTAGATTTTATTCAGATCTTGTAAATATGTAACTTTTAAGTTACTTCATAGGCTTTTAAACTAAAAAAACGTTTTCATATTTATTTATCTAATAAAACTGTCTGGAGGCTGAATCTGCATAGCGGATATTTTTTGGAAATTTTAATATAAGTAAACTTTGTTATCGATGTAGAAAATTTATAACACACACACACACACACACATATATATATATATATATTTGTAGATGAATCTCGCCATATTTTGAGCTTCGATTATGCGTCATAGTAATAATAATAACCTAGAACTAATTTATCTTCGGACACATCCTTATGTATATCAAGTTTTTATTGAATATTATCACCACACATATGTATTAGTAACATACTAACTACGCTAGTAAAGGTAAATAAATCCGATTGTATAAACTATAATTGACTCTTCAACATTGCAATCGAAATACATTAGCAGAGCATTTTCTCTTAATTTTTACACGGAAAACCTTCTTGGAATTTAAGAACTAAGCGCCTTGCGCATTGTTTAGAAGGCGCAATGTAGAACACGGGAGGCAGGGTTGGGCTTTAAGATGAGATCCTAACCATGTGTGATGTACATACGGATTACCCACAGTTTTATACTGTTATACATCACACAAGTAGGTCAACTTATCGCAGTCGAAGGTTGCATAAGCGTTTTGCTCGAATACTGCTAATTAACTGTATGTCTCTTGTTTTTAATCATTTTTATTTTTTTATTGATATGGAGTTAGCAAAGAAACATACAGTTCATCGGTCGTCAAAAGATTTTCATGTCCATGGACATAATATGTTATTAATATTCAACATATGAGTATGGGGAGAGTATTGATACGTTATACATAAATAATTCTGATAAAATATGTTTTAAGTACCAATAGCTTATATTATGTAATACTTAACCTCTATAAAAGAAAAAAGTTATTGATATCTAACTTAACTAATGTAACACTTAATTATAATTAACATCAAACTCTCTGATATAATTATCTGATACCGCTACGTATCAGCACTTCGTATAAATAAATTACAAATAGTCATGACAAAAACTATATATATTGCGTGGATATGACATCAGTCCTTAACACGATCCTAGGTTACAAGACACAACCGTTATATCAGATTCAAAATCATTACTTATACACATGTAAACGAAGATCTAGTTATACTGTTAGATATCAATGAATATAATTATAATGTTTTTCGTCTGTACCTACCAATCACAATAGAATTGGAAGGGCTACGTTCACAACAAACTAGCTGTCCAGCTCCAGGTGAACTTGGCTAAAAACCCACCTACATAAATTTGTATTATAACACTATTTTCAAGTTTTATACCTACATTATTATAATTACTTACCGAAGGGTCTATGAATCGTAACGATTATAGGTGTTATGAACACCTTGAAACAAGCATATCAAATCCTCTTTCGAGGTTAATTGGTAACTATGTGTACCGTTCTCCGTTGGAGAAGAAGCAGGAGTTCACTAATTACCTAAAATGACCACTCGTGACAACGTAATAAATACTGTGTTAATTTTGACTAGTATTTGCCTAGACTTCGAAATTCAATCGTAATAAATAATTAACTTTCTGTTTAATAATTTTTTTATTGATAAAACACTACGGCTCCA
Organism: Megathymus violae; assembly: GCA_003671415.1. NCBI lineage: Eukaryota > Metazoa > Arthropoda > Insecta > Lepidoptera > Hesperiidae > Megathymus > Megathymus violae. The sequence goes on from PDGT01000028.1 coordinate 1,443,224, forward strand.
AACAAAAGTATCGGTTGAAAAACAGGGGTGCCAATGGTACTGAATTGTTTTTTCTTTGCTTATCTACATATATTATCTATAGCAATATTATAAAGCGATCTATAGGGTGATATTTGTGAGTGTGCAGATATATGAGGAATCTAATCACCGAAAAAACAGCTTCTACTTGAAAAAATAAATCACCATTTGAAAGGTAGATTATTACAGATGGACATAGGCAGTCTGTTACAATGCCTCGGATTTGACGGATCCACCCGCCCAGTGCACTCAGTAATAGGATACGAACCATTGCCCACCGAGCTGAAGACTACGCAGTACTAATCTCTGACTCTTTCACCGAAATGTCATACTTATTTTCACATGGCGTATTGGCAATGAAATACCTTTTTTTTGTTTTCAAGGGGGAAAACTTTAAAAGGTACCCGGTGCCGTGGGAGCGACGCCGGGTTATATGGGATTTTTACCGAACTAACCCCCCCTCCCCCCGGTGACCTTCTTCAAAGCTATGTAGAGGACTCCGGGATCTCCATACGAACGCAACCAGAGTCCTCTGAGAGCGGTGCCCCTGGCGGGCTCTACCCGGGAGGGGTAACATATCCCGTCTCGCACCATCCAATCTTATCGACGGTACGCGGCCACACATACCGTCGTCCTTCCCGGGGTCGCTAGCCGGACGGTTCGAGCACTTACCGCCCGCAACCCCGGTAGGCCCTTTAAGTCGCCTCTTACGACAAGCAGGGGATACCGTAGCGCGTATTCTTGTCCGGAGCTAAAGGGACACGGTAATGAAATACCTAGCGGAGACAAAGTAATAAAAATAACAGATATTATTCGATGTACAATATCACAAAAAGCAATAGATGTTTCATCCTCTGCTTTCACGTATACTGCACAAGCCATTTCCTCACACAATAAAGAAAAGCCAAGTTGACATAAGTCAATGAGTGATAGAGATGTTGAGCTGAGATGTTTATGACTTCCTCTGTACGATACAGACAGATAAACAGCTATTTCAGGACGAATGAATGAACGTATGAATGGAGCAGAATGAATGATTGCTTGTACTCATGTTTAATTACTTACATGATATTATAAGCTATGATTGCCACAGATCGTGTGAACGGTACAATGTTTAATAGAGTTTACAATTATTTGTAAATGAGATTTCCTTCTGTATTTGTATATTTATATTGAATATTTCGCGTTTCTAAATATGTATTTCGGTTACAATGTTTTGNTCGAAGGAGGTTCATCGTACATAAAATTTGTTGGTTGGTAATGCGTCGCTGATACGCCTGGCGGGGCAGATGTTAATCAGCTCTTGAACTTTTATCTATATTACCACAAAACATATCTAAATACATTTAAAGAATATGCTCATAATCATTATTTGATTTTGTTTCTTATTATCTAAATGTTCTCCTTAAAATTAATTATCGTACAAGTATTATGTCAAATTCAAATTCAAAATCATTTAATCATATAGGTATTATGTAAATACACTTATGGACGTCATTTTTTGCTTCTACTACCGTTTCGAAAAAGTACTTTAACGATGAGGAGAAGAAACGGCGAAAGACACTCCTCAGCACATTTTTTAAACAACATATGGTAATTTAAATGTTCAGATTTATTTCATAATTATATTACAACTTAAGTTACTATCGAATAAAATATTTCAACGTTTCATTGGTCACTTTATGTAAGAATGAGATATTTGTTAAGTTTGAATAACTGTTAAATCATTATTCATAAAATTGTGTTTGTAAGTACTTATTGTTTTATAAGCTTACTTGAGTCAGATTCGACTTCATAGTCTTTCTTAATGTCAGGATTAATTGAAACGAGAAGGACGACGTAATTTTTATTTATTTACTACATATAACGTTTTAGTAAAACGTGCGGTTGCAATAGGTCAATTTGTTCGTGCATAAATTATAATTTATTGGATTGCAATAAAAAAAAAATTAAAAATCATACGGAATAAATAAAAGCAATAAATTAATAAAATTTACATCTTAATCGCCCAAATTTAACTGAATACGATTATTTGTAGTTGTAAGAAGCGAACTGGTCAAAGCTGGCCGTTAAATAAATACATTGGAAGCCATTAAACTGAACTAAAAACTTTACGTTCCACATTTAAAACCCTTAACACGTTCTAACACGTATTGATAATTATGCGTTCGGCTCCTTTGTGCTTCTGACCTGCACATATCGTGTAAAGATCACGTTACACTACCAGCGAAGACAGTTAAATCGGTCAGGTAGTGCGTACCTAGATGTGGTCTGGAACTACTCGCATGATCAGAAACAAAAACCGTAAATATTATCAAATCATCTTTTAGTTATAGTTATGTACACGCTATGTTATGTCTTATACTGAAGTTAGCAACATACACTTAAGCAATTTTAGTTTTATCAAAATGTACTATAACAACTTTTTTGTAATCTACACGATTATTGTAAACTCAATAAAATGGTAAACGTTAGCAAAATATAAAACATACCTTCAATTTAAAAAATAAATACATATAATTAGTATCTTCATAGAACTTTTTAACTTTTGTTTATTTTAGTAACTCATATAAATCCTTTTTTTAATTTCTACCCTTACACGACGAGAATGATTTCTATTAACAATAAATGAAAGTATAAAGATAAACGGCGTTACTAAATCGTGGTGGTATTTTTTTTGGGGATTGATCACAACCATCCCGTACGTAGAAAATTCTAAGCCAACGCTATGACAGTAATGATCATACTAATTAATATCACTCCTATATTGTTCATAGGAAATAATATACGAATACATAACTTCATTCATAATAAGCATTATTATGTTATAAATGTGTTACATTGGGTATATCTACAATTATCTCTTTATCACTTCGATTTTAGTGTGGCACGTCCTCTAGCTCCTATAACCGGGCAATCGAAACCCCGTCGGAGGGTCAAACCGATATTGGGCCGCAAACAAACATAAAAACGGACAGTAAAACTTTATGGCCTCCGTTTACTCCGCAGCGCTGCGTGAACTATGGCAGCGGGAGAAGTAAGGGGAGGGGAGGGGGGGTTTAATGGATCACGATGATAAATGGTCATCGTTGCCCATGCACACGAAGAGTATTTTTCTGTTTCTCGGTACACACATTATCAGAATAAGCTCTGCCGTCGCCCACTTATGGGTTGCTTATATACAAAATAGAACATCGGCTTAATTTATAATTACAACCCTCAATTTTCCCACTGCTGGGCTCGGGTATTCTCTCACAATGAGATTTTAAAAATGGAATGTATCCATTTATTTATGTTTTAAGTATCATTTTGTCTTCTAATTAACTAAAATTAATAAAATTTGTCGTATTTCAAAAATCAACACAAAAATCAGATGTGACAGGCGGACTAACCACTTAGAATGACAAAATGACAGACACACGAGTCTACTGAGGGTTCCGTTTTTGAACCAAATGTACAGGACCTCGATTATTATAATTTTAGTTAAAATATTATTAAGTATATCTAATTACTACTAAGAAGTGGCATATGCGTCCGAGGCGGGCCGTCCATAGAAAAATGCCGGCCAATAAAAGTACCGCCTCATTATACCAATTAACTGAGAACTATTCCCGAAAAGGCTTATCTCCAAACGAGATTTAAGTGGAGGGCTCACTGGAATGTTCGGTGCAACGGATATATCCGAAATATTTGTATGACGGCCCTGGCTGAACATTCGTATTGTTGGCATCCTACACAGTTTGAGTTCGAAATTCTGGTTTCGAATTTTGAATATTTTATTTATTGATTATTTTTAGATTTAGATTTCTGCATCGATCAAGAATGAAATGTTACCAATGAGGTAATATTCTGAGATCTTGGGTGAGAGGGGGCAGGGATTTTGAGATATACTTGAAAATGTTTCTTAATTAAATAGTCAAAATAAATCCGATATTAAACATAGATAATAAATATAGATAATAAAATAATAAACATAGTGGTCAAAATAAAATAGTGAACGCAACTATTTTTTTTTCATTTCAAAAGTAAATACTTGACTTCAATGCCTTCTGATGGCGATGTAGTCTTACACGGTAAAGCGCATTAACTTATAAAAAGCTGCAATAACAACGTGATTCGTTTGTTCCGCCAATCATCATTCAGACAAAACGCGTGTCTCGTAAGCCTGAGGAAGGAAGAAACATGTGGAAATTCACTTAACAGTTAATTTATTCAAACTGCTTCATCTTAACTCGGAAACATCACGACGCTTTATTTGAAATAAACCTCTATCACGAATCTACATATTTATTTATTTTTATGTCTCTATTCGGCGTTTTACCAGTAGCCGTTAATAGGGTGGGTCCATTAATGTTACTTATAAATTCAACGTTCATCTGGCATTAGTTTTATGAACTATAAACTCAATCCGGTACAATTTGTACGGAGTCGTCGCCACCGTTTCTAAGTAATTTATGTTGATCCCGAGGTAATTTTGAATAAGAGATAGTTTCTGTGTTTTGGACGCTGGCCACGCTTATCGCGCTGACTAATGGCCGATTGTGAACGATTCTTTGATTTCTGTGAAATACAATTATGGAGGCATTGGGAGACTTATGCTGCTTATGGTACATTCTGTTGAGCAGCTGGCAATGGAGACAAATCCTTTCTTTTGGTAATCGCTGAGCTTCACTAGTACGTAACTTAAATCCGATGTTACTCGTTCCAGGTGCTAAGGTTTTTTACCCTTCTCGCTAGTTACTGCCCTTCTTCAAGAATTTTGTCAAATGTATTTTATCGCGTCGGTGATGCCTAATTTGTACAAATACTATGTTGAAATTATTTTAACATTATTTTGCATATTTATAATTACACTGCGAAATAAGAGTCTTTATAAATAAATTAGCAATTACAGCCTCAAAAATACTTCCGATTCAAATATAATAATTCACGAATAAGAAAAACTAATAATATGCTATATGAATATTTATGAAATTACTGTTGGGTACGTGTGTTAATTATAAACACTACCTTATGCACATGTTCAGTACCCAATACCCACAAGCAAGATCTATTACACTAAACATAAATAGCAAACTACCTTTATATTTAATGTAAATTTAATTAATTTACATCGGTCTTTCATCAAAATTTATTTAACTAGTCTTCACCCAGTGATCGAAATTCAATAACACCTAATCATTAAACCACGTTCTATTTCCAAATTTTTTTATTGACAAACAGAAAGAAAACGGTACTGAATTGTTTTATCTTTATTAACGTAGAGATCTGATTAGATGTGAAGGACATCTATATAATAATACGCAAAGAAAAATCCTTTGCACCTCTTTTTTTAAACCTTTTTATTTTCGTTTGATGAGCTTTAGTGTTATAAATACAAAAAATTCAAAACAGAGGTAGTGACTACTACTAGTCGATTAGTAATTATTATTATGTTAATAAGGAACATTTATGTATAATAAATACCTTATTTAACAACCAAATTAATTGAGCAGTGTAATTTATAGCAACATTTGTCAAAAGCTCAACCTGAATCTGCTCGAGACCGCCATTTTAAAAATACACGGCATTTACTGGTCCTATAATCCGAAAGTACAAGGTCGCAAAATAACTAAAAAACTATTATTAACATTTAATTTACCGAAGGTTTAACAACAACACGCAAAAAATGATTACAATTAATTTATAAAGAAGACAGGTTTCATCGCTAACGAATAAATAGAAGGCGTCTCGCCTATGTTATAAAAATTTGAATAGAATCAAAAATATAAGTGTTGAACATATTATTTATGAGCGAAAAATATATTTATTTTTTAATAATGACCAGTGATAATAATACGTAGTATTTAGTAGTGGGAGAACGTTGTGGGTAAACGTAACAACAATTATGTAGATAACAGGTAAATTATAAAGTAGAAAAAATTTCTTATAATGTCTAGCTAGTATTGACAAAAATCATGCGGTATCTAATGTGTATATGTATTATATAATTATGCTGTTTTGTTATAAGCGGACTTTTAAAATTAGCCGATAAACTGAATACGCATACAGACGACAGACAGTATTAGTACTATCACTGACAATAATGTAAATGTTTAGTCTTAAAGGTTTTGTCTTGTTTTGTCTAGATTTTGTCCCAAATAGATCTTCTTCAACAAGGATGCCAATATTATACCACCCTGATGCTTGTGTCAGCCGCCAAACGACTCGCCGTATTCCAGCTAGAGGCTCGAGAGCCAGTACTGTCTTTCGTGTTTTCTTTTCATTTCCTTGCCGACAACGCACGTGACACCATTGATCTTGCTGATGTCCATGGGCGACGGTGACCATTTACCATCAGGTGGCGGGTCTCCTCGTTTGTAAGCTATTAAATTAAATGAAAAAAAATATGCTGAGGCAATATTTACATTTAAATTTATTCACATAACTAGTGCTTAAAATTAATTTTCTAGTACTTCTACTGTTAGACAATCTACAACGAAGAATAGTAAAAACCAAAAATACATTCGTGAGAAACCTTAAAGAGCCTAAAGATTTGCTCGATTTCGGACAATTGACATTTGTAACTGAACAAAAAAATAAAAAATCATTTGATATATATCGGATATATATCACGGTATACATATATCCATTGATATACATCCTCGAACCCTGTTCAAATCACTGTAAAATATTTTTTAATTTGCTGAACATACCTACATATTACCTCGTAGACAGTGTTGCGGTGAGACAAGTCCTTATAGGCACTAAAATTTGCAAAGTAATTATATTGAATGCCTTTAATTGCGAAGGAAAACTACACTTCATATTGTTTCTCTCTGGCATATCGTACCATAGTACGACCACGAAATTATGACTCATACGCCATGTTCATTCTGTAGTCTGATATCTCTATCCTTTTTTCAGTAAAACAAGAAACTGATATTTTTATTACTTAAGCAGAATAACAAACGAACAGACGGGCTTTTGATGGTGACCACTTAAACCGCCGTCAGAATATTAGTAACACCAGAGTCGTCTGTCATGTCCAGGCAAGAAGAAAGCTGCAAATTCGCTTCAGAACTCACTCTCCAGAATTGAAATCGAAACGCGCTAAAACGATTTCAAGAGAGTATTATTCTGTGTTAATAGCTGAAAGATATGATGGATCGCCTGATGGTTAGAAGTCACTGTTGCTGTTCTGTATCAGTCACAGCTCACAGACGGCCAGGACTGAAGCAGGAAATCGCTAAATTCTGGTTGCATGTGACTATAATTGATACATATTTGCAGTTGATTACACAGGAGGGTAGATAGCCATAGAGGGTAGATAAAAAATCATAATACAAGTACAACTAACATCGAGGTTAAACTTTGTGGTACAGACCCCCGTGACCTCTAACGGTAGAGACCGTTCGATAAACCTCGTCAGTTATTTAGCTGTGTAGGCTACGAGCGTGGGTGGGGTGTTAGCTTAGGCTTTAAGACGGATAGATGGTGCTTGTATTAATCGAATATTATGATGAATAACAAAACGTATTTAAAACCAAACTTCTTTAAGTGAAATGAATCCCTTAGTATTACAAAGATACAACACAAAACTTTAAAATGGGATCGTCACTGGATATTCTATTTAATATTCTGTAACGTTGCACCGCTAATGGATCGCATCGCCCATTTAAAAACCGGTCAAGAGTGATTTGTACGGTTTTTGAAAATTTTGTATTTATATAGGTATAAGAATTCTTTAATTTTTGTATATATAGAAACACATATTTTAAAATGAACTTCAGCTACTGATAAGCCATAATATTGGTCAGCATTTAAAAATCCTTTATTTTGCAAATTTATTGAATAGAGAATACTGAGATACTAAATATCAAGTGTGTGTGTTATCAAAGTCATTGAATATCTGAATATTTTCAAAATTACTCATATTTTATAAAACATTACACGTCTTACGTCTACGTCTACGTCTACGTATTACGTCTTAAACATTACAGAAAAAATCTACCGACGAACTAAATGTGTACAGCATGACACAAATCATCGATATTTCTTTTCTCTTTTCACGCAACCCTAAAAACCGAACTGAGGTAGCTGTACATAATTAAGCACGTATACGGTATACTACACAATTATACAAGCCGCAATAAATTATACAATTATCAAAATTGCCTCGCCCCGGCCGGCTCTCCGGGGGCGATAAGAGTATCAAATATTGGATTTCTACGAAACAACTGTACCGTGTATCTGAGAAAGGATGATATAGATGTGAAAGCTTTAGACATGGCACTTACGATGAATCTACCGATGAAGCGGATATTATATTTCATTAAGTTACCATGTTATTTTTATTTGTTATATAAAAAAATATTTGTACAAAAGTTATATGTGTATGTAGTGTGCTTGTAGTTCTATAATTTGTATATCATAACCAAATTTATATAAAATCAACAATTTATACATAAATATTATACGATTTTTGTGTTTTTAACTATAATTCGACCAAATTACATACATCACAGGCATGAGTACCCGTAACAGGTACAATGTATAATGTCTGCGATAATATAACTATAAAATATAACTTTATTTTTTATGAAATAGTTTACTTGTATATTAAAATTTATGTTTAATTGCCATATTGTCAACACGCAACTAAAAATAAATGCATAGCATTATTATAATAAATATCTTCAGCCTCCTTAGGAAATCGACTGCATCATAAAAGACAAAAGAAAAAAAATAAGTTATTAATTCAATTGAATATGATTCTGTTATAAGCCAATACATTTAAAAATACCTATAGTTGATATTAGCATGCGATTTCTGTACATGATAACGTCTACACAAGCAAAGGTTATCTCGTATGCAACCGACATAACAATTAGGCGGAGAGAAACTCATGCAGCCAGAGCGACATTTTATTTAGTTTTACAACGATAAGGCAGGTGGAGTTACTGTATTTTACAATATCAGTTATTGATCGCGAATAATTTATTATAATAATTAATTAACAGTATTTTTAACAGTTTTTAATATTATTATGCACACTTTCACTTATGACGATCTGATGTTTGGACATTTTGTTAGTAATGTTTAAAATGTGTTTGAGGTATAACCTCATACATAGAACCAGGTGAAGATATTATGCCAATGTGACACTCGTATGTAGATGAATGCAATAATCACCTACAAAATTAAATTATACTATGGTATTTCATTGATTAAGGAACAAAATTTTGTCATAATTTAATTAGTCATAAAAGTGAACACAATGAGAATTTTTAGTCTTTTTTTTAATTTATCTAACACACACAAAGTCGTTCACACTGTAGGTGCATGCAAAAGCACACAATAAAATAATAAAACCAAGTAATCTATCCAAAGCTCATTTTAAAAATCGAAATGAATCCAACACTAATGCTTTTTCATGTGGTTACTGGAAAATGAATAATTATGCGTAATAATACGTCTTACAACGATACGCCATATGTAATTTAGTGTCCAGTTAATCGCCCTGACACCCAGATTACATTAATGCAATAACTTTTAATTTTAATTACAATTACTCTGACAATTAACGTTTTACGACTCAGTGAGCGATAAGTCCACAGTTTGTTTTTCTGCGCCACCATTTTAATATTCTGTTAATTTTTACGACCACAGATAAATAAACCGTAAAATTTTTAATGATTTAGTGTAAACTGAACAATATAATTAGTCCAAAGCGGAAGAGAAATCCTATTTAATTATGATTTTTGATTATAAATCAATAGACAATTTCACACTTATTATATTTGTATCGTGAGTTGATGTACACAATTATCTAATAAGTCAACATACGATTGGGTACAAACATTTAAAGGATTTCTAAATGTCTGCTGCGACGGGGATCGAACTCGAGACCAGTTCGGCACCCAGCTTCACTACTTACAAAGCAACATTGTAATCAAAGTTTTTGGAGTACAATAATTATAGTTAAAAAAAATACTTGGTATTTTAACTGAACTGGTACATTAGGGAAAATTTCAACACTTTTGTATATCATGCATTACTTTAATGTTCTATGATTCTAAATTTTGAAGGTTTTATAGATATATGTGTCCATACTAACAACAACACAAAAAATCGGAGGTCTGTCTGCGAGCGTTTATTATCTACTGACAAATATAAAAGTTTAAAGCACCTTCATTTTATTATCAGCGCACATAATGATACTGAAGTAACTCATAAACCAGGTGAAACTTAATTCAATTAGTTACAGCATTTTACGCAGTAAACATAGCATTTACGGTGTTGAAAATATTTATAATACAATGTACAAACAAAGTGTAATGGTAACCTCGCGGCTGCTACGGTGCGTTTCCGACCTCGGTAGGTTTTGTTACTAATTAACCATATCGCGAATGCCGATGTGCCCGCGCGGTGCCAATCGCTGTCAACTTGTCAGCTGGTAGACGTACAACCCACTTCGTGTCGGGCTCGGTCGTAAATACCCTGGAGAAAGGGTTCCATTTAAAGTTCATTGTATATTTTATTCACTATCGAAATTGTTTTATGCCCCGGAGAAGAGGTTTTTTTAAATGTCCCTTGTTTGTTTTATTGACTACCACAGTTATTTTATTTTCCAACATTAAATGTTCTCAAGATAAATATAAGTGAACAGATAATATTTATAAAGTAGTTGTAATTTTTTGTTCAGTATCTATTCAATATTCAGTGTACAATATAAACAAAAAATACTATATATTTTATTATATTTTATTAATATATATTATTTTAACTAAGTGTTTAATGAAATAAATAAAATAATCTTTATTATTTTGTAAAATAAATAGTTAAAATGGAAATGATTTAGTTTTATCTCATATAAATTGTGCCTAAATGTTATAATTATTTAGGACATTATAAATGTGTACGTAAACATACTTTAAGAAAAATAGTAACGAAATGTAATACCTACTTACAGATAAATATAACATTTTGAAATAGAATAAATATTAACACCTGAAAATAAAAAAAATATGAGACACTAACTCTGATAAACTAGATCACCAATTAATAATCGCAAAATAATTCTAAGCGGTCAACTAAAAGCTTAATTAAAATGTCGGGCAACGAATTAACAATTACGCAACTCGGCATACTAAATACCGTCCTCTATCTAGCAATAAAAACGGCTTAATTATTTAATGTACTCGGTCATTAAAGGGTTGGACAGACCTTAACGAGGTATTGCTACTGTGAGTGCCCGGACTGGTAAAAACAACTTTTTATTTCGATACCGTGCTATCTGCCGTCCTTTTCTTTTCTCGAGTGATTTGTTATGTTTATCTTTGTCGCACAGGGCAATTAACACTCTCTGTATACGGTAGCGATGGAAGAAATTAGTTAAGAGACTCCGGCCTCATTTCAGTGGCTTGTGTCAACAGGCAGGCATAGCGGGTGTTTTTTTTTTGTCTTTTTAATTTTTTATTCGTTTTTGTTTGATTCTGTCCCTGTCAAGTCATTAGTGGGCGCAGTATTGACGACCGATCTGGGAAGCTTTTAGTGCCGCCATCACTGTAGGTATACCATGTCCGCTTCACTGCGATGTGAGTAAATTTATAAATATTTTCGATAGAGATACTTTTAAATGTCTAAAAAATATTAATTGTAAAAATTACGACAATTGATATTCAACTTGTTTGAAACACATTTATAGTTTTATTTGAAATTCCGCTTTTCCCGCGGGAGGTTCATGTTCACATCCTGTACCATAACATACATGCAAAATAACATCATTTATTCACTTGCATGACATTCTTACATCTTTAACTCTCTTCCCGGAATTGTTACAGAATTCCGGGAACGTTGCACACCCCGCAAAAATGTCTCGTCTTGCCATCCGTTAGTGTACTGTAGTTATTCTGCAATGACACATATTTTTAACGATTAAGAAAATGAATTTCATTTAACTAACCCAACATTTTAGAAGTCATAAAATCGCTATGCCGTTGCTAAGGTCATATTGAAAAGGGGTCATATTATGCAACTAGTATACATAGTATGTATGTATATAAAGTATGCATGTATTCCAACAAAGTTCTACATAAATATGTATACGATTGTTATAAAGTGAGAGAGAGTGCGTATTTTGTGACTTTATGGGTATGCGGAGTGTAACCACCGAAATCATGCATTTATTTGAAAAAATATTTTACTAATATAATATAAATAATCGAATAATAATATAAAAAAATATCTGTCTCACTGCCTGAATCCAATAATCTTGAAAACTACGGCATAGGTTTCGATACGGTTTTTATCAATCGGTTGACTGATTCACACTGAAGGTGAATACGATTATTTTATTTATTAGGTATTTAGATGCACGACATGAGGAAAAATATATAAAATCAAATTGAGCACCATTTATTGTATTTTAGGTTTCATTATTATTATTAGAAATAAAAATCAAGTTTCCCGAAGCGAAGCGAGCGCGGCTTATGAGTCGTCTAATTAATTAAGTTTACGCCTCGTCACTATGATATTATAAAATAATTAATTACTTGTCAAAATGAAAACAATGACCGTTGAACTATACATAGAAAACTAGAAATGGTAATAAAATTAATACAAAGCCTGTCGCTTCAAGTTATTTGCCGTTCTATGATTTAAACATGTACATTACCGTTAGCTAATTAACAATAAAAGTATTGCTTAATTTTTTTATAGTTATTCCTTCGTCCATAATAAACATCGTGACCGTGTATCGTTTTAAGTTATTGTTTAACATCATTCATTATTACAACAGTGAGTCTCAGTTCAACATACATAGCTATATAATTTATGTCGTCTTTTAGTATGGGAAATATTTATTGCAACGGTCGCGTTGGCTTTGACCGAGTGTTATGTATATTTCAATAAAATTACTTCACGTGCTGAACAATTGAAGTATCGTTTGTCATGCATGCACTAAAATTTCTACTATCATCGCTCAATTTATTATGTAAAATGAAAGTTCAACAGCTTGCCCAACTAACTGGCTGACGTAGTTAACTAATTCAAGTGTATCCGTTGAATTACTATTTTAGCCAGTTGTTTCTGTGCTAAAGGCGTACAATTTAGATCCTCAGGTCAATCTATGGCCGACCTCTAACTATTTCGTTCTGTTTATTATCAGTAAGAAGAGTTGGAGGTGCTGTAGTGGTTTCTAATAGTTATAAAACTAAAACTGAAATCTCGTCGGGATGTGAAGACTGGTTCCTCCAGAACAAGCAGATGTCCCCATAAAAGTCTTCAAACCGAAAAAAAGGAATTTTTGCGTAACGCAAGGGCAATAAACAAGTAATTGTTAATTTAGTATAAATGCCGTTTATAGTTTCACAATGCCGTTGTACGAATTGCTTGCTACGAATAATTGAGATTAAGTTACTTAGTATGTAATAATGAATTAATCAATTATTTTTGATAGTTTAATGATTTTCACAGTACGTACTTATCATACTGATATATGATAGCAATTTAAACTATTGTCGCAATCAATCAATGACTGATTTCAAAGGCTCGAAAACACAAGTAGTATAAATTATTTAAAACAGAGATACTCAAATTGTAAATTGAAAAAATACTTGATGTCCTAGAATATCCGCCCAAGGCTTACGAAAGCTAAGTCGGAACATGTAGCTCGGTTTGTGTCGATCGTAAGAGATCGACCTAGATAAACATCTTCGGGCGTGATCAGTAGTTGGATGAGTTGATGTCAGTGGCAATTTTTTTTATTGTATTTTTTTATATCTACAACGATTTTAACGCCGTTTAATAAAAAAATCGAATTCCATAATCGAATTTTCCGAATACACTCGTATCCAGCACTGGATCGTTAGTATATTTAAACAGAATGCTTTGTGTTTTTTATTTATCGATTTTGATATTACCAAATAAAAAATCGAATTTCGATAAATCGAATTCTGCCAATACATTTGTGATCATACAGCACGGACCGTTAGTACCTATATTGTAATCATAAACCTAATATATAGATATATAATATGTATACTAACGTAAAGTAAGGTAACATAAAGGCTTATGATTAAAACAGTGTTTTAATTTTTTTATTTATCGATTTTAATATTACCGAATAAAAAATCGAATTCCAAAAACCGATTTATTCGAAGTAACAATTAATTTCCGTTTCACTGTAATTGGTACTTCTTAGAAGTAATAATTCGCTCGGGCCCACATTTAAATAGCGCTTTCAAATGCAATGTTTAACAGATACAACTTATAATCCTCAATGAGCCAATACAAAACGTCAAAGTGAAACGTCAAGACCTCAGAGAATCATCCGTTGCTTCATTGTTAAGTCAATTATGGACACAAAAGGCTCAGAACGGACTTAAGTGTGTTTGGCACAAGGTGTTGTAATCCTACAAACTCACAAATGCTGTTCAAAATTGTAAAAGGATTAAGATTGAGCTGTCAAGTTTCTCTTGTCGGGTGATAAGCTTTTTATTCATGAAGCGTGTGTTCGAATTCGTACCAAAAATATATTTACATATTGCTTAAAACGATTTTATTGTTTAAGGATTTTATATTTTGTTAGACCTAACTTAATTTAAATTAATCCATTGGTCGTTTGTAGGGTAGAATAGAAAATAAAGATCGCAAAACTATTCTATTTTTTCATATTTACTACTAAAACACGACCTCTACATATCTATCCTTCGTAATATTTTAATATACACATTCAATCTTATTTATAATATTAATCAATAAAAAAAAATTCAAGCAAGGACTACATTGGTTTTTCAAAACTGAGATCGTAAAGCGTATTTAAAAATTTATTTTAGTACCTATATTTAAAGACATTTTTTTTTCGTCCATCACGAAGAAAATATGTTCAATAGACAATTACATTAAAAATAAACAGATTCAAATTATATTAATCGTTCTACGAACGAAATAGATATCTTCTGTCAATTATTTGACATGTAACAAAACGTACATTTGGTCAATGTTTGTGCCAGTCTGGCGGATTGAGATCGGTATTGTTGGCGCATTGATTGGCGCATTGTCGATCACCCAGCCGTGCGTGGCGCGGCGTGTCTGTCACTTGGAACATGGGTTTACTTGTAAACAAAGAATTTGAGAATGAAATCGTTGTTGTTGGATAGTAACTCAGCAAAATTATTTTTCGTGTCCTGTCTTCTTCACAATTTTTGTATTGCACAGAACAGAGCACTGAGCAATCTGTTTCTACCATTTATGGAATTGCAAATTTTATTTATTCATCTATGTTATTTTGTTTTTTTTTTACTGCTAGTTTAGTACCTATCTTAAGAAATTACGATTAGTGATCTCGCAATAGTAAGTCAGTTAATAGATTTGCAAATTTCAAAAAACATTTAATGGAATATGTTATAACCAGTTATAAACATAACTTCTAAAAAGCCATGTAAAAATTTATTTTACAAAATATCTGCCATTAATCGTGAAATTCTTACATTGGAACATAAAATGTTTTAATATTATGAATAGGCTGAAGAAATGAGTATCCGCTAATGTAAATTTTATTTCTGGCTGAATTTAAAATTCATGAGTTACAACTTTTTCCCAATGAACCGAGACCGCCTACGCACACTAAAATTATCCAATAAAATTAAATTTTGTTCGGTAGAGTGCACTTGAAATATTAACAATGAGAAGTCAATCATTTTCACATCATGATTCTATTACAAAGGCAATCCGATTTTGCAAGAGACAAATTTTAATCTCAAAATGATGGATTTGACAAAAAACATTGGAAGGATCCTGTGAATGCATTGCAGGTGCAATGGTAATTTTTTATAGTGGGAAAAGTTCTAAAATAATAATAATTTTATAACAGTGATACATCAATGATATATTTTTACCTGTTAAAATAATAATAATTTTATAACAGTGATACATCAATGATATATTTTTACCTGTTAAAATATGTAAGGTAATTAATCATCACAACTCAAAGACATTTAGGTAAGTATGACAAGTATAGCGATAGATGGGATAACACGAACAAACCTGTCATTCAAATCACAATAATACACGTGGTTATAAATCATTTTAGTTAATGTAAAATGTCACACTAAATTATGTTTACATGACATTAGCGGGTAACTACAACAATTATGTATATATATTCATGATAATACATTAGCTATGTCCATCCGGAATAATGTATACTCGAATGGTAAAATAATTTCACTCTTAATAATTCGCATTCTCTCTTTATGTATTAGTAGGTATAGATGTTTAAGAAAACGTTAATTTAAAAGAAAAAATATTCAGTTGAAAATATTATTGTAGAAAGAGACGGAATATTACTATAACGAATTCAAATTGTTTTGCATATTAAGCCAATATACGTATGATTATAAGAAATTTAATGAGAATGAACTCAATTTTAGCTTTTACCTCTCAAGATTTTATAATCAAAAATTTATATTTGTAACTATTTACAAAAAAAAAAAATCTTGTATATTAATTGTAACATTATGTTTATAGTGTTATAATTTTGAGCACTAATTAATATTTTAATTGATATTTAAATAGTTGACTCAAAAAATAGTTAACATATAAAATTAGTGTATTGTTTCGACATTTGTATTTTTAACAATTTACACGGCACCACTGGGCGATTGCCTTTATGGCCGTTTTACATCCCTATAACTCCCTATAATATGATATAAGCTCATTATTACCACGAATAGTTCAGTAAGTTCGAAACTCTTTGCGACATGAGAACTGTTAAGTCCATAAGCCATTTTGCTGGCCGACTGTAAGTACATTAAGCAAAATTATTGCTTGATACCTGATACCTGCGATTATTGAAAATATACATATTTACAGCTTAGTTCACACAACGTTGGTTTTCTTCATAATTAAGGGCATGAACTTTTTCGTTGATAATTAATTTAAATATTAAGTATGTGGTGTATAATAATTAATTTACACTCTAAATGTTGTTTGAATGTTAAGTTTGTTAAGTTTACCTATACCAGAACTTGTAAGTGGTCGATGGAATCTCTTTCGTACTTTGAAAGTAATCTACATAGATTACTAGATAGTAACAGTAGCCGGACCTACGTATATAACTTTATTTATTATTTATAAATGTTTTCTTTGAAAATAAATTTAATGTTTTTTTAAGTCAAATATGCGTCATCGACAATTGTGAAAACAATATTTGCACGAATTTTTGTATCTTTAAGAAATTAATTATCACGTTCCTTGTGCCACATGATATTTTTTACAAAGCATAATTATATTTTGCAGGCAGAATTCTAACTAGGATTCCACGTGTAGAAGAGTGACGTTTTCCTAATTGTATTTTTTTTTTGTATTCATTCATTCAAATATTATTATTTCATGAAGCTTGTTTTAACCGTATATCTCCTATATAGGTTGGTAGATATATCTTTTGATAATAATATATCGTGATAATACACGTTTCGCAATCTTAATCACACGGGGAACTAGAAACCAATGCTTTACGGGCTTCTAATTTTTTAATTTTTATGCGTCGTCTTTATAATTTGCTTTGGTGAAGGAAAATATCTCAATGAAACCTGCATACTTGATAATTGTACGTAATGCTCTGCACATTTCCAAAGTCGACTGTTATAACATCAAATGTGTACAATAAATAATAAATAAATAAAGATAAATAAATATACGCGGATTAGATTCTTAATAAAAGTAAAGTAAAGTAAGTATTTAAACGTCCTTAATTTAGTTAGTTTCACACTCACAACCCTGATAGGAATGAAACAGTGAATAAAATAAATCCAGTCCAACTAACTAATAAGATGTCTGTGCAATAAAGCGGAACGCTATCAGCAATTACATAACCTGTATCAATAAGCAAAAACTGGAATTGTTAATCACCCTGTATGTGAGAATGTTTGCATGTGAACGTTATCAGGGCAGCACACCGTCGGCTGTTATCTTGTTTCCTGGTGTCAGGCAAGTGAGATCCACAAAAAGATAATCTCGTTGTAATTTGCCCGTAATTGTTGTGTATATGCTGATCTTATATTTAAACTTTAAGGTGCGAACCTACCAGGAGCGTTTGTTAGTCTAGTTGGTTAGTTCGAAATTGAGCATTTACGGGATTGGGGAATTAATTAGAATTCATTTAATTTTTTTTTTTTGGTGCAAGAAAGTACCAAATGTTTTTTAAGTGTAGCATTAGCTACAGTAAGCATTAGTTCAGTGGTCGTTGCAAGCCATCCACAGCAATAGTTTACCATATTTTTTGTCTTAAGGACTGAGATGGCACAAAGGAACCTGTGACTGCCTTGATAACTGTCATTTATATTGCCTCATTTATCCATGTCACTCGCAAAAGATGAACATCTAGGATTGGCGTGTGAATTTGTGATTGTCGATTATTCCAAAATTGTTGAAATCACACAACAAACACACTTACGTCGCTTGAAGATGTCACAATTATTATGCAATTGGGGGGACCGTAAGCTAAGGTATCGTATGTTCACACCAACTTCCTAATGTTTGATTCAACGTAGTCACTGGTCAAACACTTCTTACTAGAAAAATACGTGCGATCCGATCGCACCTTAATA
Organism: Megathymus violae; assembly: GCA_003671415.1. Lineage (NCBI taxonomy): Eukaryota > Metazoa > Arthropoda > Insecta > Lepidoptera > Hesperiidae > Megathymus > Megathymus violae. The sequence goes on from PDGT01000028.1 coordinate 1,461,835, forward strand.
AACACATATAAACATACAGTGATGTACATATCACGTGACTGAATTAAAATGAATCATATCCTATTCCAGGTGGAATTCTAGCGTGTATTGGTTAAGGTCTATGGCACCAGGTGGCCTTGAAAGGTCTGTTTAAATTTTACAGCTGCAATAAAATAGTATCGTTGAGGATACTTGAAGCAATAGATAAATGTGAGTCAACGTTAAAACGAATTACCGTGAGTTAAAATGATCAAATAATTCAGCAGAAGTGGGTGGAAGAGAGATTTGCAGCAGCCTTTGGTTTTTGTGAGGGAGGATGACCGCGCTGCCCTTTTTTTGGAGCCTTTGAATATACGATGTATACAATCGAGTCGAGAGTTGGTAATTTCGTATTTCGATAAAGTTTTTTTTTTGTTTCTTTTTACATAATGAATCAATATATTTAAATTCAAAATTGTGTCTACTTACCCCGTGAGACTGTGTATAGTAACCAATTTTACGGAGCAAGAGAAAGCATTAAAACTTCATGTCAATGACTGAATAAAAAACCTAATAAACCCAAATAAATTAAATTTTTCTCTCCCATGTAAATTATTAACATGGGTGAAAAATAACATTAAATACACAATATTAAATTTTATATAATATTTCATTGCATGGGATTTACATCCATATATTACGTTTTAAATATCAACTTATTCTAATTAATTATTAATACAGTGCGACTACTTTTTGTTTGTATTACTTCGTGTTCGTGTTGGTGAATACGAGGATAGCTTGGAGACTGCATTTACTGTTTACATAAAAACGGTTCAATTATCAGCTGAAGTTGTAATTAGTGAACAATTTAAAGCGATTTAGTTTTGTTTAGTGAGGTAGATTACGTATTATTCAGATTCGTCATGGCTGAGGAGCCATTGTATCTCATGTAGGATAGTTAATGTGTTCGAGAAAATTGCAGAAAATATAATAATGCAGTAAATAATGGCAATTATCGGGACAAGGTGGGAGAATCCGTTACTTCGTTGTAGGGTGTCGATATCTTTAAAAAGCGGACGTTTTGTATAAAATCATACGTGTATACATATAGTTTTATCGTATTATTTATTTGTATTTACATGTTGCATAAGATAAATACTTTTTAAGACTTGTACATAATAATATTTACCTATCTACAGTATAACGGTGTCACTGCAATTTACATAAATACATTTTAAAATGTTTATCATTGTTTTTACTAATTGAGACAAATTAAAAAATACACTTTATTATAGAAATCTACTACAAAATACTTAATGATAAATAAAAAACATAAAGTCCAAAATGCTAAAGCATACCGGTTTTAGAAATTGATATACAAACTATCTGATTTACAGAGGTATATATGATAAGATTTGCAGTATTTTAGCGTAGCTGATTTCTGAGGAGTGTTAATTTGCATTCAATTCAAAAGTACAATTGGCTTTAGGTAATTTATTTATTGGATTATCATCCTATAAATACAGTGTTTTGAGTCTAAAATTAATTGTTGTGTTTTTGATGCTTTTTAAGTAATCTTTCAATTACAAGTAACATTATGGTCAAGGACACAATTTAAATTTTGAAATTAAAATTGCAAAACATTTAAACTTGCAATAAAACTGAGAAGAAGATCATGTCTTAGAACTAAGTTTTTCCATGTGCGACAATTTAGTATACATCTACTAGCTTAAAATAACTTCGGCAATGTTCGTGAAAATTCGAAAAATTAAAAAAATTGCCAAATATTATTTTTTCTAAATAAAATCAGGTAGCCATCGCTTTTTCAATGTATTTTTCCCATTATTTCTTTTCAATGAAGTCCCATTTTCTTCGAAAGCGTGGACACGTATTTCCATTAAACGCACTCTAATATAAGAATGCGAGGTCCCGTCAAGACCACCCACCACCAAGATAAATGGACACCATATTTGATGCGACTATGTGCGAATAATAAGCGAATACCCGTACAAACTTTTTGTCGTAGTCGCTAATTGGTTTCTGGTGTAACTTGGTCACTGGTGGCGGCGCGGCGGCGCGCAATAACTCAACTTTTTACATTTAAATGTATATTTATTACATATTATTGATAATTAATTGCCTCACAAAACATTGTTCTTCTATATGTATAATTTAACATAAATAATTGGACTTATAAATCGCAGTTCTAGACCATCGTTTCAAAAAAAAAGTTTTAAATATATTTATGCCAGTGGTAATCAACCTTTTTTCATAGGGGGAACCAATACGTGTTAGTCGTGGTGTCGCGGGCTGCAGAATATAAAAATAGTTAATGATTCCTTAAGTTTTCGCGATTGATACAAATTGAATTACACAACTATGAACGGATTCATTGTAAAATAAACGTATTTTAAGATTTTTTTTTGTCATTTTCGGACGTTCCAAGCACGTTGCAGTGTCCGTGGTCACAAGCAATTGTTTTATTCAAATTGTTTAGGTCAATATAAAACCAAATTAAAAATGGACCTCTCGTCTTGAAACAGTCAATTATTTTTCTTTGAGTGAATGCGATAATCTCAAAAACTACGGCACGAGTTTTCATACGATTTTTACCATTAGATAGACTGACTCACAAGAATGGTACGATATATGACATTAGGAGAAATTATGAAACGTCTCATTAAACTATGGGTTCGATTACTATTTGTGAACGTAAAAATCAAATTTCCCCAAGGGAAGCGAGGGGAGGTTACAAAATATATAAATACAAATAGATGTGTTAACCTTTTTCTCTTTTGTTTGTTAAATTTATTCACTTAGTAGCTACTGTCGAGCTTATAATTATACCAATCATAAAATATGGAAAAGCGTTGTTTAATGATTATTGACTTTATTAGGTGAACATTAGTAAATGTAAAAGAATTGCTTTAGGAGACAGAGCCTATTTCTTTCTTTTTTTACACATTCTTGTGTGATGGCTTTCCGCCATACCCGACGTATACGATAATAGACAGCGCTATTGAATACAATACGCTATCAAAATTTTCTACACAACTTGTATGCAAGTTTCGAACAATCAGACCACGGCCGTTCTCCAGACTCGAGCGCACCTAGCCGCAAATCACCTTTTACTAAACTTTCATGCATGGAAATGTCTAGCGAAAGGTCGACCTTAATGATTGCGTCTTTTTTGTGCTAAATAGAGACACGGCGATTTTAACGTGAAGCCAGGTGGTTCTAGCCTTTGTGTCCAATAATTTTTATTAATAGTTACACATTAAGAAACAATAACTTTAATTTTAGTATTAACTTTTGATAGCCTGATGAGGTTTAAATGTTATCAAACGCTAAAATATTATATCGTAAAAATATTATGCGAGTCGCTTTGTGTAAGCTGATGCTTGACAACAATCCCACCTAATGAGATTTTAAATAATATTAATTTTATTACTTTATTTCCCATCACAATCCACAGTGTCCCACAGCTGGGCCTGGGTCTCCTCTCATAATGAGAGGGGTTAAGGCCATAGTCAACTGCGATGGTCGAGTACGGGTAGGCACTTCACATACCTTTCAGAACAGTACCAAGTATGACTGATTCCTTACAATTTTTCCTTCATCAATGAAAGTGATAATTAATTTGTAACACACATCAAATGAAAAATTAGGGTGAATTCGAATTCACGTCTCTCGTGCGTAATACATACGTACAAACCTACCTAACTTTCACAGTTTTTATATTAGTTTATTAACAGTATTAGTTTATTACAGTAGGTACACACTACAAGTTAATTAGTTAGAAATCTTCTTATTTTTTCACCTATCAAGCTCTATCTTATTAATAAATACAGCTTCAAAATATTAGCGAGCCGCTGCAAATTATAGGTCTTTCCTCGAGTAGGCCTGGAGTATATTCCACAACGCTGCTCCAAAGCTGATTTGTGGGGGGTAGTAGTCAACCCGTGTGTTGAAAACGCGACATCTATCTAACGGTAAAAATAGAACTAGACCTCTTAAAGCTCTCAAGAACTATTTACCACTAGCCATTACTCGTTACCGACACGCTCCAATGATATTAATTCGAACGATCTCTTACGCTTGACAAACTGTCGGGATTGAACGCGTCCAATTTACAAATACTTTATGTAAATTGTATAATCAAACGTGAACTTTAATTTCCTCTGTAGGAATTCCAACTATCCCATATTACGTCGTAGTATAGAGAGACCGACATACGAGTCATTTGTATACTAAATACACTTAACGAGTGATGTGACTCACAAGCTGGTTTTATCGATAAAAATCCGGATCAAATGAAGTATTCAGTGTAAAGTATCGGCTTGTTGACAGAGACTCAATCAATAAATCACTCGCAACAATAACAGATTCAATGTGTCTTGATTGTGCCTCTTGAGAACGCGTTGTAGTAACGCTTAGTGATGTTAGCATATCGATGAATATAAAAAATGTATGATTATTTTTGTCCTTTTAATATATTATTGAACGATTAATAAAAAATGTTAAATTAAAATAGTAAAGCGTTTAAAGTATACGGCTTGTATTGATCGTGACTAAATGTGTGAAGCAAAGTAAGGCATGGTCGCTAGATGGATGAGTGTGCACTACCAACAATCATTTTAAAAGCGCACCCGTACTTCGGAAGACAAAACAGTCTGTGCTTATTGTTTTAATTTTTAAGCACTGCTAGTAGACTTCGGGTGACTTGAAAACATTTGACATTTGGATAAACTAACTCCTCGGTAAATCCATAGTTACTACCTTGATGATACGATCACATTTTTACGATCTAAACAAAAAGCCATATGGTTGAAACCATGGAATTATAAATGAACCCGTATGTTTTAAATGTGAAACGTTAATTTCAGTAAATTAGAAGAGCGTTTCCACCAGCAAACGGTTGATAAAATTCAATAAAAACATGCCGTAGAACGCTACAATGCGTTCACAGCTGTCGATCAAACTAAAAGTAAGACTTACACGAGACTTCCATTAAACAAGCGTTAATAAGTAACTTTGAGTCAATTAGACGTATTGTTTTGATGAGTGATCTAATTGTTTGTAGGTCATTAATTTGATTTATTGCGTTTTATAACTACAAACGTCTTGGGAAATCTTGAGAATAGAAACTTCGTGCACGCAATTAGATAACGCTCGTTATAATTGTCAATACTTTTATGACACGCCAAGTTTTATATAGCTTTTACAGTAAACATATTATCAACGTGTCTTGTTGTATAGTAACTCACTGTATATATGTAAAATAATGGAATATTTCAAACTTGTTGTACTACAAATGCCTAAGTAATTTAATTATGCACGTGTATAGTTCATTTCTATAAAAATATTACTTAATCGATTAAAGAGCGAAAGACTTCCTCCTTCGAAAACCCGGTTGATATTGTTGTGTCTATGTTCAATGTGGCCACCATTTATTGTTTGTAGTATTTTATATTTTATTAAATGTCATATAAGACAATGAGAGTTTAGTTGTTGCGAAGAAAATAAACTTAATATAATTAGGAGAAGACTATATGTATAAGATTCCTGCTCCATTTCTTACGTAACTAATAGCGCCATCTAGTGGCGAATCACAACGAAATGGATGCTGCTAAAATATTTTCTGTGCTCTGTTATTCCTATTTTTACAATGATCAGTTAAACCTTATAGAACTAAATTACTCTGCCACTATACACTATTACACTGGTTTCAAATACTGAGAAAAAAATTAAACGCAAATGCAGTTTGGGCGTGGCTACCTTATCTATCTATATTATTATTAAAGTCTACCTAAGCTATGTACAGAAAGAGTAACAAAATCTCAGGGTGTTGTAGAGATCTCCTATTTGAAATATATTTATTGAAATATTTTGTAATCGTTCTCTATTTATGTTTATCCATGCTAAAAGTACTAATTTTATTTTAGGTAAATCGATTTCATATAATGAAATCGGTTCACCATAAATAAAATTTCCCATTTTTTATTAATTTTTCACATAATTTTTATCGGGTATTACAAAATTGCAAATGGAATGCCTGGCAAACTCAAATCTATACCAGTAAAACTATGACAGAGCTTTATATTTTCTAAATTTGAGCTAATAACATGTTTTTTATATTACCTTTTGTTCTAGTTTTCTGTCTGTGCATGTATCAAGAGGAAACCACACAATAGATTTAGAAGATGCTTGCCATATTTTTACATTATAATATAGGTCATAATGTCATTATAAAAAATAATTATTATTCTAGAAAATTAATCTATTCCAGCACGACTGCGTGGAACTTAAATATCTGAATGGTGGGAATTTAATTTTCAACTGGGAATAAAATTTATTATGGAAATTTCATATTATGGAAATAGTCATCAAAGTTTTGACTGCATTGCTACAGCTATTGCAAGCATTGCTATTGCTATTGCAATAAATTAACACGTTACAACAAATTCTTGAAACAATAAAATAGAGCAAACTAAATTTATTAAATGCCTGAAAAAATTAATAACAAATGTTTTATATAACGATATTAACATAAGGCGTTCGGATTTGCGACGCAAAGTGAGGGCAGATTACTAATCTGCCAGTTAAAATGATTTCCAGTATTTAAAAAAATCCAATAAAAACCATCGATATATTTGCATATTATACCAACAATCAATCGTTACGTGGCACAACTCTTCTGAAACATCACTAATAGAGCACTAGACATTGGTGGTCCGGCATGCTTTAATAGAAAATGCCGAATCATGGCACTCGATTCAAAATGATGATGATATGCCTCTTATAACAAATTTATCGTATACTTCCCCACTCTAGTACGTCCCTATATTACAGTAATAAGGTTGAATTTTGAACAGCGAATAGTCTATGGATTGTCGTTAGGTTGGTTTTAGTGTAGACGTTATAAATCGGTGTCTATTAAACTGTTATTATCTGCCTATTGATGAGTGGTTAATAAAATATTGTCGGGTTGATGCTCCGGTGTGGCAATTTTTATATGAGGCAATATCAGCCTCAAATTTCACACGTTCCGACCTGACATATTGAGAAGGTTATGTGATTGAATATTGTGATTTAATTATCTTTGAGTTAGTGTTGGTTGGTGAAAGTTTGATTGATAATCTGTTACTGTGTAATATGTAGATACTTTTATTTAGCAGTGATCTAGTGTTTTGAATGTAAGCTTAATTCGGGAGACCTGGGTTAGACTTTAGCATACATCATTAATTTTTTGAAGTTATATTCGTATTTAAAATTAATGTTTAAGCATGATTCGTGAATCTTTTTTGTTAAAAGCAATATTCATTGCCACATCTATGCCACCTCAAAAACAGTTAGTTTAAATTAAGTTTAACGATTTATTTATGCATCACGACATCATATTCAAAGAATATGGACATCCCAAACGGAGGTTTCTAAATTTCAGAAAGTCGCTAACAAAATGTAATCTGCTCTAATATTATAAAGAGAGAGCGCAAGTTTTGAAGTTTACGTGCGCAAGGTAATCTCCAGAAATACGTCATAGTCGGAAAAATTATTTGTCTATTTCAAAGGTACATTATTTGGGATTGACATATGGTATTTCCTATGGGCTATAGATGGACCGCTCAATCCGAACGAAGTCAGTGCAAGCCTCTAGTGAATAAATAAAACTAACGTTGTTGATTGCCTATAGATCCATGTAACATAATGTGGAATATAACAAGAAAATTTGTTTATTTATTATAACTTAATTCTTAACTATTCGTAGATTCTTACATGATGGTAAAAGGAAATTTATCTATACTACTATGTAAATCAGTATGTTCTGTCTGTACATTTAAGTTGATTACCATACTAGTCGTTTCGTTAGAAACTTTGAAGTTTAATACACATCATTATAATCAATAATTTAAAAAGTACATCAACGAATGAAGTATTCAATCTATAAATATACATATAACTAAATAATTATAACATTGAGATGAGAAACAAAAGCCGTAAAGAATTTTTTAATTATTTTGATAACAATCCCACCTGATGGTATGCCTATTAAAGAATCCTCTCCTCTTGAAGACTCCCACATTTGGTTGTACTTAGCCTCTACATTTATTCTTTTCAGACCGGGATGGTCAAAACATAAAGACAAAAGTGGAAATGTCATCATCGAGCTATACATAATTCCCATAACAGCATATTTCAGATGAGATACTACAGTACCTACAGTCCTAGACCAAGAGCCTAATAACAAAATTTAATTCATAAAAGAAATTAGATAGTAACAAATGAAATCAGATATATGTTTAAAGAAAAAAGAATACATGATTTTCTTCACTAAGTTTAACGAACATTTGTAGTAGCTCAGTCTTATACCATACCATAACAAAATGTCTATTATCATCATAGTTCAAAATGTTAAAGCAAAAATAAAACGTGAATATACGACATTCCACTTATGCTGAAACTTGCACAAATTGAAGAATTTGATCGACCAATGACGCAGGCGGGTAACAGATAGTAGAATGATAAAAAATACTTATTTGCTTTGAGGAGTAAAGACTCGATCTGGACTCGATCCAGCATTCAGTTCAAATCAAAACTTCCTTGCTCATGGTGCAGGTACACACTGCTGAACTACGAGGCATCGGTATTAGATCCCTATTGTTAGATGTCGTGGAGTGGCAATACCCTTACGTAAGGCGCGGTGACACCTTAAGTGTCAGGAAGGAATCAGATCAACTTTTGCTTATACATATATCGGCTAACTAAGCAAAAAAAAAAACGCAACACAATTACTTCTAAATAAGTTTGTACGACAGAATTTAGCCGTCATCCGCTAAGTATAGCTCTCACCACATTAGCCGGGCTACGAGTGTGTCCCGGGGCGATGAAATTGCGCTCGAATTGGCCCCCTGCAAGCAGAAATCACTAACACATTAACTTTATCGTCTTAATATCAGCGAGAGAGTAATTTGCAGTAAAATAACTATAATGCCGATAAAACGTTTGTGTCATAAATAAGGTGAGTAAGTACTGAAGTTTCATATCATGGGCAAACAAACCGTTTGAAATGTAAGGACTATTCCCGTTCATATTCAAGTCCAAGGCACCATAACCTGCTCGTGGTGCATCCTACTGAATAACGGACGAAACAAACTCCAGGTAGGTTTCTATCGCTGAACGCTGTATCCAGCTCAATCCCGATGGTAGCCATTCATGGGTACATGGGAACTGTTTAAATCCACGCTACAGACGACACGTTTACCAGTTAATCTAATTGTAAGTTAGTTGTTGCCAGCTGTTGGAAATACAGCGAATTATTCAACCTTATAAATTCACTATTTAAAACCACATTTGTTATTGTAAGTTTAAAGGTAGAAATCCAATAAATTTGAATCCTTTGCATGGTGGACCGCAACATTTTTTCTTATTGGAAGTCGTAAAAATTCCATACATTCCCACTTACGAGGTATTTTAAATCAATATTCCAAAAGGAATAGACCGAATGCGAGAGCAAATGAAGCTATAACAATGGACCTTTTTTATTCAGTGCAAAATGTAGTAAGTATTTTACCTTTTTAAACAATTCCCAGCTTTATTGGTTGTATATAAAGCTTAAAGTGAAACAACCATTGGAAAGTAAATACGTTTCGAGACGCTCCACGCTACGTTTTCTACATTTTTAACTTTCATTGCAATAGAAATTTAATTTTAACACAATTATCATCTTTGCGGGTCTATGCAATTTTTATTCCAATATATAATTTAAATCACTTAATCATATAATTACTTATTATTTATTCATATAATGTTCACTTCATTGATATTGTTGGGCCAATCTTAAAAAAATACCCGATCTACATGTCAGTTACTAAAGTCCTCTCAGAAGTCTGCCAGCGTATGTGAAGAGGCTCCGAAATCTCATATAAACATGTACCTTCCAATACAAAGGTCCAATATAGTGTTGAAGCGGAGTCTTTATTCCTTGAATACTCATATCAATATTGTTTCAAATGAGGACTTGATTTACGTCTGCTAATGCCTTCATACATTATTTGAATTACACACTAATAGAATGAACTACTATATAGTGAGGCTCAGCGGGCCATCATTCCCGTAGCGGTTCTGAACTACTTAATAGTGCGGTAATTGCGCAGCCATTACCCCCCTGCCTCCTCCGTTCAGCCCACACGCGGTGTCGCGCAGTCTGGGGGAGATAGGGGAATATGTCTGTATGGGAACAACATTTCGTACCTAAAGTGTACTCGTTTTTATGCTGATAGATACCTTCGCTTAACCTTCGCTTGTTTCAATATATTTGTCCAACAGTCTTCAGCAAATTACGAATTTAAACATTAATGGGGCCCCTATATTTCCGTTCTCGCAGATAAACTGATTGGTTCTTGCTATTAAAAAAATAATACAGTTTACGGACGTAGAGACAGCTAGACTTATTTATTTTGCCTATTTTCATAGTTATCGCGTCTTATCTGTCTTAAGGTATCCTAAAGTAGGGTAAAAAAGCTGACATTGATTGTACTGCAGAAAAGAGCAATCAGGGCTAAATATAGATTAAAGTCAAGTGACTCTTTACGGGCAAATTAAAATAAAAAGGTGTACGAAGCCTGTCAATATATGTGTAGTAATTTGGTATTTATATGAAATAAATAAATATATACAAGCAGAAAAGTGATACACACAATCATGAAACAAGAGATAGGCATAATTTGGTTACGTCTTTATATCGCCTTCAAAAGATTCAGAGTTCTTTAATGGGGCTTGGAGTTCGTTTTTACAATAAGATTCCAAAGATACGTGAGTTGCTCATTGGAACTTTTAAGTGACGCATAAGTAAGGGATATTATAGTATAGATCAACATATTAATGACAGGGACGCCTAGAAATAACAGTGTCTTATTCCTCAGTGTCCAGCCGATTCCGCACAGGTTCAAACTTACTTTGTTTTAAATGTTCAAAATGTGCTGTGGAGTTTCTTACGTTTTTTCTTCTCAATGTCAAACGGTAGTAAAAGAAAAAACTGACTTGCATAAATATACAAATTACCATAATTATATATTATTTTGAATTTGAACTGAACTAGAGGTGCACTACTGGACATAAGCCTCCCTAAATCGTGTCATGCCAAAACATGAGACATTCGAAATTTTAGTAGAGTTTTATGAAAGATCGATTTTTTGTGATGTATTTAACTCGACGAGGAGATTAAGACATCGCCCGAAAGGTCAAGTTTATCATCAGCATAACGTCATTGTCTTTAATTTTATTGTATTTATCACTTTAACACAATAAATACAAGAAGATAAGTTATCTTTTTATTTAATATAATATCCAAATATTCTAAGCGGATATTTTTTTTTTCATAAAAATTGTAAAACTTGCTATTACTAAACCAAAATGAAAACGCTTACCAAACAAAACAGTTTATCAGCTCTTATTATATTGTGAAAATTCATTACGAAGTTCGTGGGCGGAGATTGCTTAATTTTCTTAAATATTAACTTGTAGGGCCCCTTTTAATTAATATCGACAAAATAGTCGCGTCGACCGCGAGCGGCTCGCTGATAAGGTTTTAATGATGTACCCGTTTTATAATCGATAAATGATGAAAAATAAATACATTTTAAAATGTTGTTTTGAGACCAGTACCTCGCTAAATATTCGTGCAACACACCCGAGTGTCTTTCCCTATTAAATGTCCTATTTGAATCAATCGTACATCAAACATCACTGTAATCATGTTATATAACAATATATTTAAAACCAATTTGTTGAAGATTATTGTATTTATTTATTTTATGCAGTATTTAATGACCTGCAGTTGTAAATGATGGTCAGGAGATAACAAATACCTACTGCGAATTTTTAAATTATTATTTAATGAACTCGTAATATGCATAAGTTAACCTTGTGCTCTGTGTCATATTTGTTAATTAATGTACTATGTAAATATGTTATGCTTAGATTTCAGCTCTTGAAACTTCACTACATGGCCCTGTAATTAGCAATATTTCCTAATGAGCTAAAAACTTTGCAGGTGTAAGAGTGAAAAGATTAAGAAACAAAAATAAAATTTATGTTCATGAATATTGTTTTTTATCGCATGCCAAATTATCGACAACCTAAACACATCACTTAGAATATTAATTTCAAAATTGGTTTAAATAGGTATTACGGCGCTTGTTAGCCCGGGTCCAAAATGAACTCATTAAAACTATAAAAGCGGCGGTAATTAAGGCCACAGCCCTCGCTCGCGCCCCCTTCCGACCCCTAGGGGGCAGGGATTGGGGCGCTACCTCGCATTTACTGTTCAAACATGAAATTAATTATACTGGAAGCGTCATGATAATATCCATTACCTAACAGTATAGTATACTAGATAGCTTAAGTATTTTTTTAAACTAATGTACGTTTTTGTACTCTTAAATAAAAATACTATAGATACAAATAGTCATCGCTGAGAAAATTTTAACTCCTTAAAAAAAATAAACAACATATTTATGTGCATTGTAATCCTTATATACTTTAAAAACTAGATCCTGTACTAACAAACATGCGTTACAGTATTCAGTAAGTAAGAATTCAAAATATAATTATTTACAAAATTTACCTTAACTGTTACCATCAATGTGTCATATGTTATCTTAACAAATAAATTAAGTAGAATGGGTGCTGCCTGTCAAGCAAATGTTTGATACTCTTACCGTTGATATGATTGACACCGATTAATACTTGGCCGGGTCAACTCTAATGTTCCAAAAAAGTATTTGTTCTAGGGTATATACTAATTTTTGTTGTATAGTTTTGGCTTCCTCTATCTGTGACACGAAAGAACTGTAGTTTGGAGTCGTCTACCTAGAATCGAACACGAGACACAGTTGGAAATTTAAGCTGCCTGATAATGCCACATCTAGTTGTCATAAGCTGTATTTCGGTGTAGTCGGCTTTATTGCAGGCGACATTATGTACCGGGAGAGCGGTAATTTTCAACTAATAACCTGTTTAATTTCCACTGCCTTTTCCCGTTTTATGGACGCTCTGAAGTTCTGGGAGGCTGTTGTGAATTGTTATCTCATTAAAATTATAATGTAGGTACTTAAAACGTTTGTTTCTTTACTTTAGAACATGACAACGACAATATAACACTCGGTTTTGGATTGTATATTTATACAATAATACTATTTCAGTGTAGGTAGTGGGGGGTATTAACGCTTAAGTACTTTACTGAACTCACGGATTTTTCAATAATGAAATGAAACAAAGAGTTCAATAAACATTTCAAATATAATTGTCAATGTTTCTGTGGTAAGAGAGTGAACAAAAATACTAATAATATATAATACTAGCCGTGCCCGCCGCTTCGTCCGCGTGGTATTTAACAAAAAAGTTATTTAGTAGAAATAAAAGTAGCCTAAGTTACTCTTTATTACATCAGCGACCTTCCAGTGAAAGTCCCGTCAAAATCGGTCCAGCCGTTTCAGAGATTAGCCGGAAAAAACAGACAGACAAAAATTGAAAAAAAAAATGTTGTTTTGGTATATGTACCTTATATACATTTTTTTTTATGTTAATAGCCGAAAAACGAGCAGAAGAGCCACCTGATGGCAAGTGGTCACCGTCGCCCTTGGACATCAGCAAAACTAATAGTATCACTGATGCGTTGTTGGCCAGGAAATTAGAAGGTAAAAAAGAAAGAAACATTAATACGCATGTAGTAAAAAGCGGTTATTTTAATATTACAAACAGACACTCCAATTTTATTTATTAGTATAGATTTGTCGCAACACATTAAATTAAATATAATAAATCATTTATTGATTTATGTACAACCAGTACGAACGTCGACAGAGAAAAATTTGCCGCCACAGAGTAGAAAATGTCAGTTTGACAGAATGAGTTTCGAAAATTTTTGAATGAATTTTGTGTGATTTCCAATGTTCCTTTTTCAATTCAATGGTTTGTGGAGTTTATATCATAACAAATAAGCGTTGATTGCAAATAAATATCTGTGAGTTATACATTAGGCTTATATTTAAGTTAAAAGTGAAAAAAAAAATTATGAATTACAGTCCATTGCGTGTGTTAAACTACCACTGCTGTTTATAAAGAGGAAATTGGAAAACAGAATCTACCGAATCAGTTTTTAGGATTTAAATGCAGTTGTGTAAATTTTCGGTGATAATTGTATGATTAAATTCAATTGAATTTTAATTCGAATAGAACACTTAATTGGAATAGTAATAATAACTAACATGAATGTGAATGAAGAAATATTACAAAAAATCCTAAAATAAAATGTCTATAAATTAGTGAGTCGTGGTATGATAATGAAGTTATTATCGAACATATTGGGACGCCGTCCGGATTGGAAACCGATAACGGTTGAAACATACGGACGAGGAGATTGAGAAGCCTAATGTATACATTACCTACAACACCTTGAATGCACTTTCTCCTTAGTAAAATATACATAGCAAAACAACCGCGGCTGTCAGGAATAAACCTAGTTCTTTATTGTGCTGGACGACAGTAAGAAGATTACCAAAGCTCAAAGAGAACAAGCGCCATCAAGAAAGATCGATAAGGATGGAAAATGTTTGTGGACGTTTACTATCCCAGCTAAGAAATATAGGATCATAATTCGATTATGTCAAGACAGCAAAATGAACAAAATTTGAACTAATTACCGCGCACACATTTATGTTTCACGTGTTACACCGGAGCAGTATTTTTTTAAATAATATGATTATTAAGATGCATTGTTAAGAAAACTATCTCCATATCTACATTTGCATACGTTGCCTCGTCGATTATTGGACTTTTATTGGATGTTAGGCCACAAGCTGGGCTAAGAGAATCGAAAAGATACAATTTTACAAAACTGTCATTAAACACAAAAATCCTGCTCGACAAATTAAATACCCGTATGATACAAGTGTATATCACTGTATTGGAGGGCCGTTCGGGACGACTTCCGAAAATCAATCGGTGGGTAGATCGAATACCGTTCTGATATATAGCTTTCAATTACGGGGAGTGAGAACTGAGTGCAAATGTTGTATTATGAATTGTGCAGACATACACTTTCATTTATTTTTATTACAGACGTAATAGTGCGATAGTTTGAAAGATGCTCTCCCGCATGCGAGAGACAGAGTTCGAGTCCAACACTTGCCTCTAATTTATATGTGTGTAATCAGTGTAGTGACAAAAGACAGCTCATATTCTTAATAATGTGTTAAGTCCATCAAATAGATAAAATGAAGAAAACGGAGAAAAAAATAACACCACAATCTTCTGTTTTATGATAATAGCTAACAGACAAGCAGACAGACTACCTAATAATGTCTACCTTCGCCCATGGACAGCCACAATATAAAAAGCGGGGAATGCAAAACAAAATATTGCATTGTATAACATTAATCGTGATTAGCGAGCTTGTTCAATTAAACTATGTTAGGGTAAAATACCAATTGTGTTACTACTAGCCGCAACTAAGTTTCTGGACTGTTTGGTCCTGTATTATCTCATCTAATACTTGGCATTCTCTTCCTCGTAGTATAAATACGTCTTACAAAATTCCCTCAATATATTAGTGATTTACAAAACACTATGTCCCCATCAATTACACCGTATTATTATTGCGTCCAATAAATCATAAACGAACCGTTTCCACAGTCCCTTGGCTTCGAACTCGATGCTTAGCTTTGACAAGTAATCTTAGATAAGCAAAGTACACGTGTAGTGTTTGTTAAAACACATACAGGGGGTTGTTTTAAAATAAATTATGATTTATTCATTTTTTTAATACACGTGTCGAACCTAAAAAATAGAATTTCTCATTCCAATCGATTAAATCTAACCAACTTTATTATAATATACATGAACATAAATGAGTTCTTTAAAGTAGTAATTAATTAAATTTACATATTCTGAGGTGGTTTGATTATGAAAATAACTAAGTATTTTTAATATTGTTGTAGTCATTTCGATGGAAGTTTTGATGTAAGAGAGTAACGCTTTAGTTGAAAAATATTGTATTTGAATAACCAAAGTGATATATTTGTGAAAAAAAAAATACTTGAGCATTAAGAAAATAATTTGTCACATAAGATAAAAATTTCAAAGTTCTCTCAACTCGACAAATCAACAATATTTCACCCTGTATACGATTACCAAACGGAAAATTCGAAATTTCTATTGCAATCAAAAACATATCATAACACTTAGTGTTTAAAGTCGACAGTAAAGTGTAATGGAAACGTCCAATCAATAGTTTTATACAATCTGTGCGTATTAACATTACATGACAAAACGTTCATTCATCACACATCAACTGTGATTGTAGCCCGTGATAACAGAGGTTGTCGCTTTTGCTTGGATTCATATAGAGCTGATGATACGAGTATACGTCGTATAATTAGGGGCATTCCGAAAGGAAGGGACGTAGGGGTCATAGCTGCCCCTGCCTAAATCGTAAATTTCAAACTAAGAAAACTTTCATAAGTTTAGTTTACTCGCCTTATTTTAATAAATATTAATACGAATGCCCCGAAATCATTGACTTCGACCGCGTGTTCTAAGGTTTGAGTTTATTTCTGCTCTACATAGGACATACTCGTACAATCTTTGGCCGACCCAGAACTACTACTTTACAGACAGATAGAAGCATACGTTACGTTATTTTGAAATCAATTTTTGGAATCTGAATATAATATTTATATTAATAGGTATTATCGGCATCTTTTATTGACTTATATTACGTTATTTAAAACCTTGTATAATATACACATAAAATAATCTCAATACTATCATTTT
>PDGT01000028.1:1478830-1614570 GCA_003671415.1 Megathymus violae
TCGTGCATCATTTACTGAATTGACTTAAAAATAGGATTATACACAATTTCTGTGTAATATTATCCCCTCATAATAAATCCAAATGCGAATAGTATAATCGAGATAACAAACAACTAATTATATTTAACTGGCTCCCTTCATCGCGTTCCTTGATGACTATGACGTACGAAATAACAATGGGGTCCATTCTAAATCCCATAATGGACCCTAGAGTAAAGTTTTTGAATGCTAACATCATAGACATAAGGTTTATATTTAAAGAGCGAGGTTAAGAGCTATTAACATAGGTTTGATCAAAGGACGAAGCTGATTTCTAGGATAGATAACTCTGTTTGTCTTTATTGAGGCTGCCTGTAATAGATTGTCGGATTCAATTTTTTTGGATTTTTTGTTATGTCAACTTTCAACGTATTTGGAATATTTGAATCTAAAACAAAATTTATTTGTTTATGGGTTCAAGTAAAATTTACAAAATACACAAAGGAACTATCAAAAGTTGATTAAGCTTTTGAAATTTGTTGGTGGGCGCATAAGAATTTATTCAAAAGATATTTTCGAAAAATCGCCCCTTTAGGTGCTGGAAGGGGATAACAGCAATGTTACTTCGTGAGTCAATTTTTCGTACATACAATTCAAAAATCGTGTCGTTTTTATTTTTTATAATCGAACCATGTAATTGATAGTTAATTAATGTCTGTGTTGAAAAATGGTTACTTCAAAAATTCGTATTTAACAACTCTTCCACATTGTAATAAAAAAAACTCATACTAAAAGCGATACATAGTGTTATAACCATCATTTAATTTATTTAAGTAGTTTTATAATTTAAAATTAGGAAGCCGTATTAAACGCACTCATGTTTGAAGGCGAAGAAAAAGGAGAATGAAGAAACCGTCAGAACACGAGTTTAAGTTACAAATATTCAAATATACATATAATTACATAGCATAGCTATCTTTGTAGCCTTCCCATCAACGCTACATAACATAAAGCCAAAATATATTGAGACATATCCGAACATAGCCTATAAATGTACGGATAACCGATCACGTGTCTAAATAAACTCACGTAGATTGTACTACACGACTGCTGTTACACGCAGTCTGCACCGTCAATTAAACATACCTATTAAGTACCAGAGCAATAAATACCTTCATTTGTGAATAAAACCTAGTGCTACGCTTTACTTCGTCCTCATTAAGGTGGTTCTACCCTATTTGGAACAGTGCTGCGCGTAGGGTTGACACTTGTTTAGTAAATTTATTTATTGAATAAGATGACTCGGTACTACATTTGCTAGTGTGAATGGTCTTGACATACGCTATGACAGGTGGATTTGGTCTCCTCTCTTAGCTGTTTGGGATTTTGAATTGTGTAAATAAGCAAGTGGGTAAAAGTATGCCAACATTTGTGTTTTTTTTTTACTAATTTACATTGGAATTATATTTATGTAGTTATTCTATATAATATTAAATAAATAGATAAATGGCTAGATAAGTTTTTTGATTTTGCTTTTTTTTTAAGTTATTTGAGTTTTTGTTTAATTTTCAGTATTGTTTTATGTTTATTTAAGCTAGACAAGATTTGTAGTAACATACTTATTAATTAATTAACATAAGTAACATAATACGGTCTTCTTGTCCGAAACAAAATATTATTGTCATTAAACTTTTCTTGCAGTCGAACTCTAATTTCCGAATTCGACAACCCTGCCGTACAACCCGAAACGGCACAAATCGTCACAGCGTCTCCAAATTGGGGCACAAATATTTTAACTGCCGTGTCATATACAGTGGTATACACCGAGCACTCACTCGATACACAGCACGCTTGTTAAAGAAACTAATTAGTGTTTAAAGTTAAACTCGAGTTATTTTAATCAACTTTATTTACTCATACATAACATGCATATTGCATACGGAGCGAGCCTTGCAAGGAAAATGGTTTTTCCGTTAAGGTTAAATAAATTGGATGCGTGCAAGCATGTGGTGCTACTTGTAATGGGAGACTTTTTGTTAGCACTTTTCCACTCTTTCTCAGGCAAATATTGTAATTATACTTTAAAGTTTTACATGTTATTGTCATGGTATTGTTGGATTTTACTATTTTTAGTTATTTATTCTACTAATTACTTCACACCACACTTGGGCAACGATTGGAGAACAACTGAAGTGTACTTGAATGCATGATACTTGATTCTTGACTTGAATCTTAAAGTGAGATAGAGTACGTGTTTTTACCGCCTGTTATATTCTTAAGTTTAGGTTATGAGTCATTTATCCATTTTTGTTTTCAATTCCAAACAGTACATGCAAATAACTATCTAGTGGCGTATCGCAAAATGAGATGTGTACTTAACAAAAAATGTTACGTTTGTTTATTTTATGAAGGTTTCATGTGTTGTCTGTCAGTCGGTTCATCTAGAAGGATTTATCCGAGTCATTCATAGACCAGAACTGTCAAAAACGTCAAAGCGAATTGTCAAAAGTGTCAAACGTAATGTTCGGTGTCACATATTTTCACCAGCCAAATTTCCGATATTTCCGTTTGAATTTGTCTCGATAGTTATGAAGAATAAACCAAAAAAATCAATCAAATCGATCGAGATGATTTCAAGTGATCATTTTTCGTAAAAGCGACAATTAATTTTTAATTATCTGGATTATTATGTATTTATTACATATGGTTAATCGTTTCCATGACAGCTCTCAATACCAAGAAAGTCATCACTACATTGCGGGCGAACGAGACGATAATAGTCTGAAGGATAGACGAAAAAGCAGACTGGCAATCTAATGGTAAGTAATTACTTCGCCTGTAAAGATGGCAACACCAGAGGTATTGGTGATTTTGTTTATCGGTCATTAATTTCAAAGATGTTATGACAATTAAATGCTTAATGTGTGTATACAATGTGTGTATACAATAATTCACCTTTCCAACTGATGGTTAAAAAAATATTAAATTCTTTGTTACCTTTTTCTCATTTCCTGGCTGACAACGCATCGGTGATACCTTTGGTCTTGCTGATGTCCACAGGCGTCGGTGACCATCAGGTGGCTCGTTTGCTCGTTTGTCGGCTATTAACATACAAAAAAATTTAGCCATTTAAAATACTTCAATTTTTTTATTGATATCGTCGCTTGCGCAATTTGCAGCAAACTGCCGTATAAATATTAACGATGTTAAAATTTATGTATCAATGCAGACATTGAGTAATTTCTTGTAAAAAATAAATATATTTATTAATATAATAATATCTCTTTTAAAGAACACTCCGTAGGATAGATCCGTTTTGTCGTATTACATTACAACGCCGAGATCCGAGCTACAGCTGTCCATGCGATGTCTTAATTTGAGCACTGAGCAATGGATTAGTACTTTCTTCTTATAACTTATATTCTTGTGAACAATAAATATTTTAATTAACCATAAAATTATGGTTAATAACTCTTTTAAGAATACATACATGCTATGTACAGCTATCCCAGCCTCAAATTCGAAATAGAATAGGACATTAATTTATTAATTTTGATTTTAAACTCATATTTTCACGGACTTTTGTGATTTTTACAGATATTACGATCCAATTACATAGATCACAGTCAGGCGAGAATGCGGTGGCGTGGAAAAACTCTTAACAGTTGACATTTGCCAGATACTAATGACAGGTGAGCCTGTTAACTTTACGTCTTGTTCGTTTTGCGTTTTTGAAACAGACGTCACACAATTATTATTATACTTATCGGCTAGTGGCAGTTTATATTTTAATTGAGATTATGTTAGTACTTGAATGTGTCTTTTCTTTAGTATATAAGTTAGGTTATGTGAAGTGAAACATGTTACAGTATAGTCGATAAAACTTTTAGCGGCATTTTTGCTTCTGACGCGAGGCGACTCTTATGCACCCGACGGCGACCGATCTAACCACAAGCGCCAATTTTTCTCGACTCACTATGTTTTTGAAGAGTTTATTTATATTGTATTTTATCATTAATATACATGAGAATCAAATTCTTTAAATTTTCTAATTATTATTTTAAGAGAAAAAAGCAAAAAATATCGCATTGTGTTATAGAACACAATGAATAAAACTATGTACATAGTCTTATCATGATCGTAAAAATTGAAAAAAGTAATATTTTTTTTAATTTCCATTAAACAATTTGGAATATCATAATTATTTATCATAGACATAAAACATTTCATATTTAATCTACTCTTGTGTAACTGTGAAGGATATGAAACCATAAATTTTCTCTTAATTTATAGAGAAGGATACTATTGGTATTGTATTTAGCAGAGAACATTATTACTGCGTGTATACGCGATGTGCGGAGCGCGCTTGCATATTAACATTCCCGAAGTCTTTATCTCACCACAGAGCAATGTAGCCCATTCCATACCAGAGGTTTCTTACAACGCATACTTAAAATTATTACCTATCTACCTTGTGACTACGTATTGAAGATTTTATATAATCAATGTATATTTTATATATAAAATATTACTTTTATGATATGTCTGATTAAAACTATATTTACATGATTTTTGTAGTTGTTCTCCTTGGACTCATTTGTCGTTGGGTATTTTAATTTACAAAAAACAATATGCCTATTTCATAACATGTTACTTATTTTTTAATGTTTATGAGGATAGTTCAAAGGCTTGAGAAACTTTTAGACATGTCTGTACCGATCGAGTATGTTTGTTTCTTTACGATTACATGTCACGTCTGCATTTATTTATAATTAATATCAGTTGGCATATCCTCATCACCATTTCCCCGATATACCTTATATCTCTCTATTTCTCTCCGACTCGCTCTATGCCATTGGTAGTCGAACACAGAATCCGCGATTTTTGTCCTTTATTTCTGTGTGCGCCGCTGACAATAACCCACTATATTATCTCGCGGGTTTTGTTTCACAGAAATATTCAAATTTATGACGTACGCGCCTCGTTCGACGCCATTTTAGCCAACTCGCTATGTTCCGAGCGCAAGGACTATTAGGTTTATATTATTGTTTTCTGATTCTGATTTCTTGATTTAAGATTTTGCAATTTTGAACCGGTACTAACAGAAAGATGTGCTTTTGTATGGACAAAGTCAGCAAAAGTTTTTAAATCGATTATCATTTTAACTCATTACCTTTTTTTTATTTTAACAGAAGACAAATTTATTACAATGGAAAGTTTTAGAAATGCCTACAAAATTCGCTTTCACATGCAAGAAATCAACCTCTAATAGGAAATTTAAAAGTAGAACCGTGAATCTTTTATCATCTCAAACATAAAAGAACTCTATATACATTGAAATAACTTATAGAAGCAATTAACAATAAAAAACATTAGGAAAAAAAGACCAAAAATAAATTGCGCAAACTTTTATTCACAATAGTACCGCTAAGCGGCCAGTCCTTGGCCTACGAACTCTAGCCGTGGAGCTTAATAAGAACTGTGGCTCTATTCCGATCAAAATTAGCTAGTAAATCGAGCTTAATCACGAGCCGACCAGCGGGAAACAAAACGAATCAATTAAGACAATAATGTGGTCCCGATAGGATCGGGAATGTGCAATCGACTGGTTGCCACGGGGCTAGGGTTGCTCACTTGCCAATAACTTAGACATGGCTCGCTTGTGTTTTAGTATGCTCAAAATTGTGGAGAACATAATTATTTAATTTAACACTGATTGGCTAGTGTTAAACGTTGGCCTTGCACAACATGGACTCTGTAAATAGTCGAATCGCTCGCACCATTATGTTAAAATTACGTTGCAGTATTACGTTATACGGCACAATATACGTTTCTTTCTTTATATAATTTGTTTTGGCAAACAAAAGTACTGTGAAGAATCTCGTATACCTGAGAATGTGAAGGCGCGTGAAGTCTGTTAAATCGCACAGCGTAATTAGTTTTATATTGTGAGATCTAGCTAACATGCTGATAATGTAATTTAACCATTATAATACTTTAGCGTTGCGGTCTTACATGCGGGAATTGGTATCTGAGAAGAGACCCATGTCTCTATTCGTGATTTAGAAGATCTAGCATGTTCCACTATCTAGTGCAGATTGCTGAAGAGGACAGTAGCTTATAGGCAGTGTCAGAAATTCTGCTGCCACTCAAGAGCTTCTCAGCACGGATGTTACGCAACGAAAACAACTGAGACCGATGCCGTATGTGCACTCTGAAGCACAAAAGTGCTGGAGAGTGACATGTCTTTACCTGTAGTGGTAACCCATCCAATTACTAATGATAATTATTGACACAAAAAGTCGGACTACAAGTTTATTACCGAGGAGGATGTTGCTTGATAAAACCTATTTTTAACAGCAAGAGAGCACATTTTACGAGTATATATATTGAGACAAAAATATGAACTTCTGATTTCTTAGATGCTGATACTAATATGAGTTTGCAGGTAAATATCGAGTATAAAATTTTATCATCGGAATAAAAGAAGCGTATTATAGAATAAACAAAAACGGAAAGTGACATTGTGTTTTCTGTGCTATTGTGATGTATGTTGTTAAGGAAATTTCGTTAACAAGTTTAAGAATAAGATTTTGTGTACTTTGTTTTCAATGTATACGGAATTATTTCGCGAACGAGCCACGTGATGGTAAGTGGTCACTGTCGCTCATGGACAAGACCAAAGCTATGACTGATGCGTTCTCGGCCAGATAATGAGAAGAAGGTAAGAAAGAATGTACTGGCTGTCAAGCCCCCAGCCGGAACACGACGAGTCGTTTGGCGGCTGACTCGAGCAGGAGGGTGGTAGCTAGCCAGGCAGGCTTCACGGAGAGATACCACTAGAAATATTAATGATTTAATAATAATACTGATAATATAATCATTGCGCGAAGCCCTACCACCAAGCAGGTTGGCTTCTGTCGCCTCTTACGACACCCTTTTTTCTACCAGCATGGGTATGGGGGAGTATTCTAGGCCGCCCCAATACGGCTAGGCCACCCCAATACGGCTAAAAACAAACTTTGCAACAATCTGTGAGGTTTAGTTTTTAGTAATTTAATTTATTTAAATAAAATACTTAATTTATGTAAATCAACGAAATTGACTCTTTAAAGGTAAAATGAAGCTAATATATAAAATTACTGTAGTCACATAACAACTCAAACTATCCCACAGCTGGGCTTTCTCTAGCTTTACTGTATTTCACGTACGTATCCGCTAGCAAACTTGGTGAGGAGTTTCCGTATAATCTCATTACCGGTGACCCTAGGCCCCAATGTATGCAGATATGTGCTTACTGTTCCAAGCGGAATGTCCCTCAGTTGTGTTACGTGCAAATGGCAAACAGTAGTTGTAGAAATCCGAGTTCAGATTTTACGTAACACACTACGACACGGTTTACATATTACGCTTTGATAAATTATGCACAAATGTCACTTTAGGTTAAGGATGTAATATAACCGGGAGCTTTATATCCAAGTAAGCATGTCAGACTATAGTATTTAGTGTTGGGATTCAATTGTTTATTAATGATGGGAAATCTTCAAAAAAAAAACTGATCTCGTTGGGAGAGTAATCGATAACGGTAATGGGGGATATCTGTCACTTTAACCCTTACAACTGACAAGAGGAGTATGAATAAGCTTTTATAAGTTGTTGAATAGCTTAGAATTTATCATCACTTACCATCTAGTGGGATTGTTGAAGCATTAACTTATTTTATGTAAAGAACGATGGATAATGTTATAACGCCACGTCCTCGATGTCAGAGGTCGCTTTGCTCTATATCAACCGATTTCATCACGAAGTTTCTGTTGAATGGTGAAAGAGTTCTTTACCTAGTTAACAACTAGCCTGCTCCTAATATCCTAAAAAATATGGGTCGGTGATGCCTTTGGTGTTACGCTTGTCTTTCATCAGGTGGTCGGTCTGTACATTTACAAATTGTTGACATAAATGAGATCTCAACTATAAATCCCTCAAGTGATAAGTGATTCAGGTTCAGGATGAGGTGTTGTTAATAGATGTCGCATAATAAGCATGCCTGTGATTGATTTTCAGTAGAATTGCAATCATGTTGGAGCATAATTTTGAATTGCACTTAATGGAAATATTATTTTTTCTGTTACACTAACGGCCCGTTTCGACTTTGTTCAGTTTCAACAATAAATACAATACAATTAATAAACTATCTGAAATAATTGTTCTTTTAGCATTAAATTAATTTTTGAAGTAAGTGCTGATGGTCCGGAGATTTCTTTTACCTTTACCTTACCGCATATAAATAAACTCACTAAATTCGCACACTCTCTTTACAATATTAATATAGACTTTGTGCCATTTTAATGTACATATTTGAATGTCACTTGTTTTTTACTTAATAAGTGATTAATAATTTATATTTTGATAAAAAAACAACAAACCAATATAAATATAACCATAAAATGCATCTATTTATTTATTTTATTTCATCGGCAAATTATTTCAGTTTTGTTAAGACTAAATCACAGGTAACAAATACATCCAGTATAATCTTCATTCTTAAGCTATAAATCACTCGATTCTCTCCAACACGCGATTAAACTTTCCCCATTATCCTCAAACTATTCCAATCGAATTACTTCAACTCGATTCCGCTCCGATTTAATGTACATACACACTTGGCCGTGATAAGTGTATTAGTTAGTTAATTACCCCCTTGATTCATTACACGAACACCCGCTTGCCTGACCCGGTTGCGGGTAACCGTGCACACTTCACGACTGCGATACGATCACGACTCGCTCATTCTACGTTTCAATTTCAGATTCGAATAGCTGGATTGTAGTAACAAATGAAGTATGGCTTTTATTTAAGACTGTATTACGATGAGAGTGTTCGATGTTTCGATATACCACAGTCAGATTCTCTTATTCTTTATGTGTATACACAATACAAAATAAACAATGACAAGTTACATAAATAAATGCACAGAACATGCATGGCGTCATATTACTCGTCTTACGTATGCACATAGATTTTGTAGTTATTTTGGTGTATAATAAAGAGTTATTTTATTACTCTGCAGTATTTAGAGTTCAAAATGTATTCATTACTGTTTACAGGATCGTCAGACAGATTGAAAAAGTTATATGGATCTACAACGCGTATTGGTTGGCTATAATTGCTTTTTCACCAAACATATAACAGATGCGTTGCCAGGTAAAATGCAAAAATGTTTCCCAGATGATTTTGAAAGGTAGGTGAAAGAAAATAAAATAATTCATATATCGTTTTCCAAAATATTAAATATTACTTAATCTAGTCGTAGTACTGACTTGTATCCATTATAACCCCCGAGTTACACGACAACCGAAGGAACCGAAAATTCATGCTACTGGTTATAAACCGTTCTGCTAATAAAAGTTATGATATCTCAATTAAGTGTATTCATTTAAAAACGTCTCTTACTGTAGGCAGGCATCTAGGAAAATATCCTTACCACAAAGCACGAATAAAGTCGGATTAAACTGGGTGGTACAGAGCCCAACAACCCAAGCGGGAATAGTTCGCTATGACCGTCCGTTCCCCAGGAGGTTACCACGAGCAGTGCACATGGTCTCGGACTCAGACATTATTGGAACGCCTTGCATCCTGAAAAAAGTTGTACAAAATAATATTACTCACAATTATTCCTCCAACTACAAAATGTCGCAGTCCTACGCACCGAAGGTCCTCTAAAATGCAAAACATGATTAATGAACCAGTAAAGTATAATATACAAGATTTTGTACCGTTTGATACCTACTCTTAATTGCTTATAAGTGGTGTAACTACGTGTTTATAGAGAATTTATTTAATTGTTTTGAATATATTTAGATAAATTTTCCATAACGATTTGCAAAATGTCACGGTTGTATAAAAAGATTAAACAAGTACCTACTTGTAATTTAATTTTAATGTTATGTTGGGATTTTAGAAAAAAAATTCATCACAGTGAAAATACGTAAAAAAAAATTACCTTGAATTGGCCAGAAGAGATTCCCAAATTTCTAATGTAACGCGTTGTTTGCCAAAATTGCAGCTTGATCGTTAAGATAAAAACATATTATATTAACACTAGACTGCTCTTATTAAGACATCAACAATATAACCATTTGGGCAACCAAGTGTATACAAAATATTATGACTCCACTCTTTTCTCACTTCGTACATCACATAGGCATGGTTCATTATAAATCGAATGAGTTGTATTGCATTGCATCACTTATAAGTTCAAACTAATAACTGAGCATTACATTTCTATGTACCGAGCAGAAAAATTGGGAGTTATTCATCGCTGTCCATACGCACTTGAACGAGAATCAATCTCATGAAGATATAGTCATTACTCAATGACGTTAAAAAATACTTTCAAACAAAGGAATTTAAGGACAAGAAAACGACAATTTAAAAACAATATCTCAACGCTCGGCGCGCCAGTTATGATCACGAACCAACCAAAACAATTACTTAATGTCAACGGGGAAGATAATTTAATAATTGTTGCCGATGATTTACGACGGGTCCCCGCCCACCTGGGGTCCCAGTATTAAAATAACCGATACTTCTTCAGACCTTATTTATGCACGCCAGCACAAAGTTACATCTTACTCTATACGCCGTCGTGCATTTGTTAAAAGAACACGGTAATAGTCGCTCGGAGATTTCTAATGTCTCAATTTCCTATCCTAATCAAATTAAATAGCACCCTAACTGCGCCACCATTGAGCACAATTTGGTATGAAATTTCAGGCGCACGAACTTCGTGCGTCAAGAACAATACGATACATATACGGCGCTGGCTGCTGTTCGAAATTGAGACTTACTCCTATTGTTTTGGGCATAAAATCACACGTAGCCGCTAGACAGACTTAAATTATGTCTTGTTTAATGAGTTGGAATGGACCGCCAGCTCAAACAACTAAAAGAGGGCCTCGTGTCGATGTGAAACAGGCTCCACTCCATTACTTTACAGTCGATTCTAGCTTGTAGCGTGTCAGTAACAGAGAGCAAAATAAACTTTATTCAGTTTGCGAGATGTTTCACTGAGAACACAGTCATGTAACTAATGCAGGGAATCTACATATCATTAAGAGATGTAGGTCCGTTTGTACGTGTGTACCGCTTTGTTTCTTATATTTACGATTCGATATATCGGTATTTATGACATCGGTGCGTAGAGAACATTGGTGCGCGATGTTATAAGGTTATACGTAAGGGCGGAATAAGCTTGTTCTCAGACGCCTTTTGTATCAAAACGCGAATGAAGGTATTTACTGATAGTTTCCTATACGGTTTCTTACATAGTGTTTTGTATAGATATATCTATTATTTTGTCTAAATCGAGACATTCACATGTATTGCCGTAAAGTTTTTTGCCAAATGCGACATATTTTAGGAGTGTTAACGAGAGCGTTACAAAACTAAATTAATAAATAGAGAAACCAACGAATTAATAACATAGACAAAAACTCACAAATCGCACATATTTAATAATTCCTCTCCTGTGATGGAATGTCTCTTCATGGTCAATAGACATATACAAATCGTACATCACAAACACCCACGACCCGAAAACGAACATTTGTTCGTCATACACATGTCTGCCTCGGTCTAAAATCGAACCTGGGACCCTTCGCTTCAAGCGGGGCGTTACTAACTAGGTTATAAGTTCGCAAAGCATTGGTAATACCCCTGGTTTGTGATGTCCATGGGTGAAGGTCACGACTTACTATCACGACACCCATACAACCTTCAATGGGTTATTACCGTGAGCCATTTTTTCAGGATAATAATAGACAACTAAGAGATGGTCATCTGTGGTAAGTGATCACAACCGACACCAAATACAAAGGGAGTAATCGAGGAATTGCTAGACTAAAAATAATCAATATGCGTCATGTTTGTCATTTTACGTGTCCATTTAGAAAAATATGGTGGTAGCATGAACAATTTTAGTGTCATGTCCAAATAACGTAGGTTTTAAAATGGGTACATCGCCCGGCGGCATCCAATAGGATTACATCGCGCTGTTGCCTCGTTCGTTCTTCAGTAGTGCACAAGAATTAACCTTCAATACATAATCAAAATATACGATTACTAATTCCAAATATGATAATACACACTTCAATCTGTTTTGTGTTTGTAGTGCTACGTGTACAGGCAGATAGACAAACAGACGAAAATTTAAAATCTACGTTGATAAGAAAATTTTATCTACATTAAATTTTCCAATATTATTTGATGTATAGATTCAGCCTTGTCACAGTTTAATTATAAATTCAAATTCAAAATTATTTAATAGTTTAGGTATTCTGTAAATACACTGATGCACGTATTTTTTTGCTTCTAGTACCGTTTCCAAAAGGTGCTTTAATATGAGAAGAAGAAACGGCGAAAGAAACTCTTCAGTATATCTTTTAAAACAACACACGGCAGTTACAAAGTAAGTTTACATCTGCGTGGAATTGGTTTCGACACTTAATTCTAGACGCCCTTGTCGTTAATATGTACATTTATACTATAATATTCTTTACCTATAAGCTGTGCTTTAACGCGTCGCTTAAAGGTTCCAATGGGTAATTCACGTATCAACTTTGGAACCTTATGGTAAAAACTTATGGTAAAGAATGTTTCCACCCAATTGGACGACATGGATCATAGTCACGGTAAGTTAAACTAAGTCTATGATGTCAAATGATAAGTTTGAAAGCGTGTTACAAAAACATTTAAAATAGATTTTTAAATCTTTATTCTCAAATATCGAAGTGAAGAATGAAAAAGTTCAGTATTCGGCTAAAAGTGGCCGTTCAAACACGCGTGTTTGAACAGATTGTTTCGACCTATGGATGATTCGTTAGCGCCAGAGTGCCGTGACTGCGGACAATCCAGCGTTAATTGGATAATAAACACGGATATTCATTTGTACTTATTGAACTTACTAGCCGAGGACTTCACTTGTGGGTACTTAAATTGAACAAACAATTCAAGCTTTCGCTATAAGTATGTTTTATAAGTGTGATAGTTAAACGTAAATGTAGTCCACCTGATGTACTCGCAGCTTTTTTCATATCTACTATGAGTCAAAATACTGATTTCAAGTCTATTTGAAGGCTGTTCATTCCATAATATATGCCACGAGGTACTTATTAAATGAGGTTAAAAGCGTTTTGCCATGGTGTAAACTAGTAATGTTATGGAGCTCCATAACGGTAACCGAAATTATCGGATATCTGAAATAACAATATATCTGAAACCGTAACCGAATCCGATAAAAAAGTTTCGAATAATTTCGCATAGGGGCAGAGTCTAAATGAAACACGCTATGCCAGGTTTTCGCCGGCGGAACCGATACACTAGCCGCGGCGTTTTCATTTTACTGTTTTTATTACATCATTACGGCTATTGTTTTTACCTGTGATTATAATATCATATAATACCTAGAAATATAGTCAGATCTTGCAATTATATTGTATTGTTTTTCTAAGAGAGGCTTAGAAAGAGGCCTTGACATTTCCTTTTTTTGGAATTGTTTTCTGTCTGTCTGCATATGTATTATACTAAAACGACTGAACAGATTTAGATCGCTCTTGGCATATGAGACACTAATCATAATCTAGAATAAAGAGTATGCCGAGGTGGGTCTCTTCACGAAGAACTTTTCAAAAGCAAGCGTAAGCTAATTTAACAAATGAACTCGTATAACACAAGACAGAAAGTACGTGCATTGGAAAGACGTGGTAAAATTTTGCCAAATGTTATACTACTTTCAGCCAGTATTAGTGTTTATAACAAAGTCTAAGAATTCAATTAATAAGCAAGTATAAATTAAACCACTAATATCCTGAATGCTGAGAAAATGATCGATTCTTCATATCGAATAAAAACTAGTACCTACAAGTCGCGAACTTCGTGGTTAAGTAATGTGTCCGGAACTATTATGAGATTCGAATGACAATTGTCTTAACTGACTAGCGTAACAAAATGCCACTAAAAAGATACCAAGATCACAACCCCTTCAAAAATCTAACTTAGTGGATGTCTTACGATCGCTTACATAAACACAAGCCTAATTATTTTCTACTTGCGCACAAAATCTCAAAATCTGCACTTTCTTCTTATAACATTAGTATAGCCAGTAATGAGTTCATTAATTTACATCTTCATGTCGCGGAATATTTATCTCACCAGTCAATTAATAACTAAAGTCAAATTTACTTTTTAAAGATGTGCTGTGAACATGGAGAGCGCCGCGGGTGGGCGCTGTGCAAAGTTTGCCGAGCGCATTAGTATTGTCTGTATACCGAATGATAGAGGCGTGTTAAGCTTTAAGCGAGTTAATGTGTGAAATTATTGTCAAACCTAAACCGGTCGGGGAATCCGGAGATTGCCTTCTTAATTTGCTTTATTTTTTCCGGTGGTCAATTTCTATGGAATTAAACTTGATGTGAATTAAACTGCGAACTGCGGGGCTGGAAAGGAGAAAAACAAATCTTTATAATTTTAAAACGTTTCAATCTTCTTTCGTCAAACTGATATAAATTAATAGGTATATATCTATTAGGTCTCCAGGAATATATCTAGGAATATATCTATACCTTCGGTGGTCCATATGTACCTAATGTAAAGTCGAAAACGGATAGGGACATAAAATTTATATGCGTTGTAAGTAATTTTAATGAATATATGTTTAAGATAGATATGTTTTAGACATATATATTATACAAGTATATTATTAGCAGGATCTAGTCTATTTTTAGTAACAAACAAACACGACCGTAAAATATTACACTGTTGATCCTTGAAGTAGTAGGTAGATAAGGTAGGTAGATAAGGTAGGTATCTTGATACCTACGTAGAAAACGCTACCCACGAGTACAAATTCAAAGTTTAGCTACGATTAAGTAGTACTAAGCCCAGGGGCTTCTGACAGGAAGAATCATTCCCCATCGCCTTCTCCATTCGAGTCTTTTGACCTTTGAAAATTGTCTTTTCCAATTTCCGATTAGTGTCGATTAACTACTCAACTTGTAGGTTCGTTTTCATTAATTTTTCATTAATTATCGTTTTCGTTAAAATGTATTATCTCCGCTATGACATGAATTTAAATTGGAATGCTGCTTAAAGAAATAAAGAAGACGTTTTTGTCACTGTCACAGAACCATAAGTACGCTATATGAGTACCTACAACGGCAATTTCCTTCTATTTTTAAAACACAAAACATTAATAAAGCATTTCCACGTCGAAGATTGAGCAACGCATTAGTGGAGCGAACATGTTACGTCGCCATCGAAGCGTTGTGCTTTGTGATAACGACATGCGTCTATCAACGCATTAATAACTTCGACGCGAAAAAATCGCGAACTCTAGTTATCGGCGACCGTTTCCATTTGCAAACACGGACCGAATGAAAGTTATTGGCATATTGTAGTAAAAACGGTACTAACCGATGTTCGTAACACTTAAGTGTTGGCTCCTAGATTTGTCCAGTTCAATTGTTATGCTGAGTTATAAGTAGAGACTGTTCTATGAAACTTAAAATGAATTCTTCTTTAGTTGCCCACCAGTTCCATGAACGTAATAACTTAATTTAAATTAATTTATGAGACATTGGCTAAAATTTATCCGCAGGATATTAAGTATTGTACCGTTTTATAGTCCACCTACTCACTGTATATTATATCACAAAATTTCACGAAGTAATCAAAAATAACCGTACGAATTTTCAAATAGTTTTTAACAATACATATGGCGATTTACGAGGAAGGATTAGGTATTTGGTGTAAATATAAAAGGTATATAAAACGTCTTATAAAAAACACAAGAAGCTTTTTCAAGTGTTTTTCATATTTATGAACGCAAGGATAAGGTATCCCGAAGTGAAGCGACGGCAGTTTATAGTTTCCAATGTATAAATTTTTATCTGCAGGGACTAGTAATATAAAAAACTTATTTCATTTCCCCTTACATCTTTATCTGAATTATAAAGAAAGTGATCGACCCTATTCAGTATCAATTGTACGGTTGGAACTTATATAACCCAGTTATTAAACCTGAAATTATTTCCTATTATTATGTCAATCAAAACATAGGAGCAGACGAGCTCATACGGTTCAAGTCAGCACTTGCCGTCGTTCACAGATATCCGTAACACCAAAGGCGTTACTGATTTGATACTGGCCAGAAATAAGCGGGATGCTAGCATTTTACTGGCTGTCCAACACTTTAACCCAAACATATTAAACATATAAGTATAGCGCATACATGAAAATATATTAATAAAACTCTTTATTTCGATCAATCTATTGCACGTATAGAACAAAATTATTATGTTCTCAATAAAAAATTTGTTTAAAAATATATATTTAAAGGAAGATAAGGTTTTTAGTAATAAAAAAAAAATTTAGGCGTCGCCTAAAGCATGAGTAAAATGGAAACAGTCCGACGCTCGAAGATATTTTACTTTCTTTGCATCACACATCTCTTCAGGTGTACATAATAAATGATTATTACACAGCCGGTATCGAGTGAGTGTAATGATACGTGCGCGAGATTAATATTGCCCTTTCACGTGTTCAGAAAAGTGGAATTGTTCTCGAAAACAAAAGTCAGGTCGTTCGTTACCGAAACGTCCTTATATAACATGAGGAATAGATGCGGCTGCCGTGAACATTTTTCATTCTTCAAACATTTATCTCTGAAGTTAAGTTGCAATGAACTTGGAATTTAATTTAATAGCAGCTAAGATGAGTAGAAAGATTTTTTGTGGAATACACCATACCACTAATATTGGTGGGGTAGTGTCATATATCTTTATTTAATTAGCCTTTATGGACTCAACCGATGTCATGCGACAATGTCAAAATTATATTTTATTGAGAACTGAGAAGCGGTGACATTTCGTGCGAGTATGTATTTATAATACTGGCAATACGATAGGCAGTAGCAAAGTCTAATTTTCTTCTTGAAATTTAAATTATGTGACCCATAATCTAGTATAATTTTCATCCCGGGAACTAGATATAGGGGGAAGTCCCCTAGTGGTGAACACTTAAGGTTTTTAGGAAAAATAAAAAAAAAACTATTTTGAATAATATATCTTTATTTACGTCTTAGATAAGTCAAGAAAACTTAAAATTATATTAAATAAACAAAAATGCAACTTTTGAATAAATAAAATGAATAACATCAACTAAAGTATGGTGAAAATAAACGCAGTTTCAGCAAGTGGCACCTAGTATCGAACAGATTTCATTTCGCACCCCTAGCATCGGAAACTTTTAAAATATCTGATATCGATCATATATATATAGGCGTCTAGACATTCTAGAATATCAGCACAGGCTTGATGAGCCCATCCATGGCAGCTGGAGCACTTTATCTAGGCTTCGTTGTAGTCCTCTAAGTACATCAAGCAAATATTTTTTTCTGTGTGAGATGATTCATTTAACGGCTGCTTTTTCCTAGCTTTTCCTTCATCTTTGTTTTTGGTCTTTACTTCTTTGACTTATTTCCCCGTCTTAACACTTTCTCTCCTGATTTTTGCACGTTTGCTTTGTTCCTCTTCCTCTTCTATTATAATTTTGGTAAGGTTGATAAGGTTGGTTTTTATTAGTTTCCTGCTTAGTATTATTTTTATTAAACAGCAATTTTCCATGGGGATGATATTAAAATCTACCGATTATTGGTAGCTACGTCACTTCCTCCCCACGGTTTAATGCTAATGTTATATCTCTCATAGTAAATTATTTAATTAAAACCCTAGTAATTGCAGTTTGTAAAATTGTTTTGTCCCATTTGCGCTTCTTTTTTTCTTTTCCATTTCAATTTATTCCGTTCTTCTAGCCTCTTAAAAATCATTTAACAATTATTATAAAAAGAATAAATATTGACAAGAAAAAGAAACATGTTCAGTGTCCGGCGTTAAGGGACTACTTTGTGTCCGGTACTAGGGGACAGAGGCTCGACAGAATTAAACATCCTATATCAAAACTACTTTGGAAATCCTCAATTTTTTTTTAGATTATGAGCAACAATGGAATACAACTTTTATTCAAAATAAACATAAACAACCAATCATAAACAATGAGCTGTAACACTCACTTGAATATTATGTGACGCAGTGTCTTTTCTCAAAAACAGCAAAAAACCGCTGCATCTGTTGTCACGTGTGTCACTGGCGAACCGTGTCTCGTGACTTGGTATTGCTATATCCCCTGCATCCCTTTCACCCGTCTTTGAATCATGCGGGTTATGATTTGCTGAAATAATATGAGTGTCCGTTACTAGGTGCCAATCGGCGCTAGGGGACTTCCCCCTACTACCGCGAAATTTTCAATGCAAATTTGGTTACATCTTCATATCGCCTCCAAGAATTCAGCATTTATTTGTGGAGCTTGGAGTTCGTTTTTACCGAATTTGATACATGATACCTATCAGAACTTTTAGAAACGCGTTAAAGCACAACTTATAGGTAAACGACATTATGGTATAGATAAGTATAATAATGACAAGGATGCCTGGAGATAACCATGCCAACAAATCACTCCAGTGCAGGTTAAAACTTACATTGTAATTGTCATATGTTGTTTTGAAACATCAACTGAGGAGTTTTTTTCATCTCGTAACGATAAAGTATTTCGAATAGTTACTAGAAACAAATAATGACGTGCATAAGTGTGTTTACAAAATACCTAAGTGATTAAATGATTTTGAATTTATTAATAAGATATCTAATGCGGGTTGCTGAAGGGATTCATTTCGAAATCCATTACCGGTTGAGTTAGTATACTATACAGACATCTGTCATCATAATTATATTACAGAAGCAGTTATGAAATTTTGTCAAAGCACTCACACATTCTAAATTAATGTATACACATATGTAAAAAGTAATAAAATGAATAATGCATTAGAAGTAATAATTTTGGACAATACTAAAACCTATCGTCATCTTTTTCAGGAAAGAGATAGATATTTTTATCGTATTACATTTGTGAAAATGTTCCCACAGCTATATAAATACATCCAGTTTCAGGTATTTATTAATTTTATTACTTATTTACATATTAGTTTTGGCATAAGAATAGTTTACGAGCGAATATATACAACTTAGTAATTGTAATCTCCAATGCTAAAAAAATCAAGATATGTACTACATATATTTCTAACTTCAGCTGGTGAATAATTGTAATCAATAAAATTGAATTTATGTCTTATGAAATTTCATCCCAATCTCTCCTAATTTCATCAAATCGGTTTAAGCTGGATTCGTTACTGTCCGTTTTTGATAGTCCATTCCATTTTTTTTAAGTTACTTATAGTTACTTATGGTTACTTATCTTCCGTAAGCGAAAGATCATCTGAGCGATAAATTAAGTATCGCAAAGATGCAATTTCACCTACTACATCATATTTATTTAACCAAAAGTATATGCTTTATTTCTTGATAGATTTTATGAAAGCGGCCGGTAATATTGCAGTATGCGGACACAATATAAATTCATTCTCAACATTTTTCATAGCATGCCAATAGAAGCATTACTTTAAATATTCATCAGTATTGATCGACCACACAAAATGCCCCAAACGACCACTTACAATCTACAGGGAACCTCACACATTCTCGTGAATTATTCATCACTAAATTAATAATAATAACAATACAACCATTACCCCGAACACTTTATTATTCCCGTAATATATTCCCGGGATTTATTAAGCGTCCCTTATTAATAAAAAATTCAAATGAGCTTACAAGCGTAAGCCGAGGTTTAAATCTGTTTGAAGTTCTCACATTAAAAAAAGGTAATAAATTATGATTTCATTTGTGTGGGAGGGATAGCTTAATTGTACGGTGGTATTATTTCGTGTGTGGTGTAATCTTTTGTGTGAAATGTCAATATTCCTTTCGGAATTTATTCCCCGGCGATAGAGTGGCTTAATGTATTTGTTGAGGGTAACAGTATGGCTTGATATTTTATTGTTTTACGTTTCTATTAGGTAGTTGTTATCAAAGATAATTTGATTAATTTACCTGTGTGTAAATTTTACAATAGAACAGTCAATGTCCGTTTAATTGACCTTTCGTGATATATTAAATTTTAAATTTAAATTAAATTTAAATTTTACGTTGTATCTATAATATAAGTCACTTAAACTAATTAATAAGCAACTGCGATTATTTACGTAGGTAAATAAGCTACTTAAACTACTTACAAACGTAAGTCAACGATTTAGAATACGTATTTATGTATGAACTATGTGAATTACCAAGTCCATAAAAATAAAGAAGATTTTTATTCAACACAATCTATACTAATATTTTAAAGAGAAAGTACGAATTTTGTGAGTTTGTGTGTATGCGGACTTATAAACTCTGGAACTACGGCACCTATTTGAAATATTCTATTACTTATTAAAAGGTATATTTTTCCGCACGGGCATAGGCATATTTGTTACATACATATATCTTATATATTAATTATTCAACCCTTAAGAAGTCGGAGCGGGCCGCTAGTAATTCTAAAATTTTGTAATTATTTTTTACGTCGTATATAATTTTTATGAAATTTCTAAACTTATTTTACAACCTGTCGATTAATTTTAAATATTAATATTAACTTTAAATTATTTCAGAATAACCTCTATTACTTTAAATAATGCTCACTTTAAAAGGTTTTAGCTTCAAATAACCATCGGCCTACTGGCTAGATTTCTCTTCTCTCATCAACGGTTCTGCTTAAGTTGTGTATATAATTTTTTTTTTTAATAATATATATTTATGGCTTACATGTTTTATTATTAATATAAATGAACAAATGGCAACTATGCACATCCGCATACTATATATATTTATAATTTATTATGATATGTTACCTCCATAGTTTTGATCCTTAATTTTTTTACGCTATGGTAAACGGAAAGTATGTAAGGTAAGGTCAGGTAAGATTACGGTAAGGTAACCCTTAACGACCATCTCCCCTGATGGTTAGCAACGATAAAGCCCTAGATGGTAAGTTTAAAAGTGATTCTCATTGACAGCATTATCAAGTCAAAACTAAATTGCGCGACTGTTTTAGTTGCATAGCAACAAAAATATTAATTCTTAAAATGTTCAAAAATATCTGTTATTCGCGAAAATCAAAAATACAATACTAATGCTAAATCATGCTAAAACAATACGCGCAATTTATTTTTGATTACAGTTTAAGGGTGCGTCAGATACATGACTGATCGCTTTATCCAGCAAAAGTTAATTTCCTCTCCTACACCAACTAATTCAATCTGGGGGTGGCACAATGGAGCATATTTGCTTATCTTTAATTGATTCACTCTAACCCTCAGCCCAGATAAGGATTAGTTCTATTCACGCTGACTTTTACAAGGGTACTGCTCCCTTAACGAGGTGTGCACATAGAGCAGAATAGATATTGGTTACGATATGAATTGGTTTTCTGCCTAAACGGGTGTGTGCATCATGATTTGTTGACCCTTCTCGTGTATATATATTTATTTATTTATTTATAGTTTTATATATATTTATTTTAAATTTAAATATAATTATTCAAGCAAAGCTATCGCTTTCTATCGTTTTTAAAACGAGTCGTTGCTAAAGATTTGCAGATAAAATGGAACTCAAGAATTTTGTGCTCTGCACTCAACTATAAAATTTTAACTTAAAACAAAATAAAAAAAAATCGGCTCATGACCAAAGATCACGTATAGGCATAAAAGTAGCGAAGAACATAATAATCTACAATAATAACCCCCCATCTCTCACGACATCGAATTTCATAAGCGCGCGTGTCGCGTATTATCGGCCGTCGGTCGTAATGCGATACGTCATACATAACGCGATATCGTGAATTACAACTATTTATCGCAATCGTGTCGTGTGGTCGAGGGGCGAACTGTTTGCTTTGCGAACGGAGCCTAATGGTCTATGGGATTTGTGAAACCGTTTGGGAAGCTATGTTTTTATTTGGTTAATGTGTTTGTTCTATATCTTAGCCTTTATTAGCCGCGTGGGTGTGAAAGCACGTAGAGTTGGTTCGTAGAGTAAAATTAAGAAGCAATATGATGTTGGAAAATACTTTTGTGTTAAATATTTAACACGCTGATGTTTGGTTAATTATTGTTTTAGGAATGGTTGTTTCTTCACAATCTATTCCAACGCTGGGCTCGGGTACTCTCGCAGAATTCATGTCATAATTCCACACGGTACCACAGACGTCAATTATCATCGAGAAAATGATGAATTATTATGAAATTATGAAGTTTTCTTTCATCGAAGCAAGCATGGGATCCATACACAAGGGGGAGAGGGGGCTGTTGGGTTCGGACTTAGCGAAAGCAAAAAAAAAATCGTGAAATACATTTATTTCGCATCCGTTATTGCATTTAAATAAAGTTTAAAGTGTTTAATTCAGTTTTGTGCTAATTAGGTAATTATTTTATTTTAAAGCATTTGTTAAGTAAATTAAAATCACGAACAAAGACAAAGAGAACGAAAACGAAAGTAGATGATTAAGCGAATTTCGAAAAACTTTATTGTCATAAAAATTCTGTAGGCATTATAACTAGCGCACTAGAATACTTCTGAAGGAAGCTAGTTTAAATACTGGAACGTATTTTTAGTAAAAAATATTTATCTTTATTCTCCTTGCGAACTCAAATAGTATTGGACGTATCAGCATGGGACTTTTACCAATAAACGTTGAATTGTTCGAATGCGACTTTGTTTTCTTTCATACACTTTTTACCCTCTGTTTAGTTTCCGGCAATGTGTGTTTTCTGTGATTATTCATAATTAACACCCAGTGAAGCGAACGGGAACCACTTCTATGAAAAATAATGAATCGAGAACTATGTGAATCATACGTACGTATGATACACTACGTTAATAAAATGTCATTCAAATGGATTTTCAATATCAGAGTGAACGGAAAAATGACAGGAGCATTCGACTGGGCAGCTGATATACCTAGGCAGGGAAACTGGAAAAAAGGAATACTCACACTCTGAAGGTTTGAGCTTTTGTGGCCGCTTTTAGAGTGAATGATTTTAGTGTTTTGAGGTATTGACGTAAAAAAATAGGTAAAATGGGAATTGTCAATTAAAAGGACATGTTGCTTTATGGTTTATAAAATCAAATGTTTTTTTTCATT
This sequence comes from Megathymus violae, assembly GCA_003671415.1. NCBI lineage: Eukaryota > Metazoa > Arthropoda > Insecta > Lepidoptera > Hesperiidae > Megathymus > Megathymus violae. The sequence goes on from PDGT01000028.1 coordinate 1,502,000, forward strand.
AATAACCGATAAACTGCTGTCACTGCCTCTATCAACATCTGCCATCAACGGCAACTTTCAACGCGATGCCGGCCATGAAGAAAGCTGTAATTTCACTTGTTAAATTTCTTTTCGACATTGCGACCAATACACAAATATTTCAAGCTTCGAAAGAAAGTGGTAGCTAACAAAGTACTAGTTAACGTGTAAGCAGACGAACTCCGAGAGTCGGAAGGAGTTGTCCTAGGAGTCATAACACCCCGGCCGCCCCTCGATATCGTAGACGTGAAATTGACAAAAATTACATATATAATTCGTCAATTTATGAAAATTTTATAAATTATTAACCTCCTACTTAAATCGTTAATTGCTCTTTCATTAGTTTTTCGTGGAATACTGTAATTACCTATTAATAAAATAATTATTTATAAATGGTATAATATGATATTATTTATAATAATATAATTCTGCCCAAGTTATTGGCTCGTGTTGTCCGTATTAAAGTGAGTGCTAGGAAGCCCAGCGATCTCTGAAAAGACGTTGTTTTGCGGCATAGCCTCGTGCACAGAGATCGCGAGAGCTGGGCTTCGAATTCATTACTTAATTGACGGATGGATATGTGGATACTGACTTAATGAAGTTGTAACCAATATCGACAATCCTTAAAGTTTGAAGAAAACCAGTTTTCACAAACCTCAAATCCTGAGTACTTGGCTATAAAATTAGCTCATTTAAGGCTCTGTGTAATCGGTTCCCAGGATAAAATTGGTGTTAAATATTTCAAGTATCAATTCCGCTATGACGACGCCAATAAGCCATAAGCGGTATAGAATTCATTGCAAAACGTAAAAATGGTCACAAACTGCCAGCCAAAACGGCTCGGCCGGCACACAAAAATTCAGGAAATTGAATTTTTTATCCGCACCATACAAAGCGCAATAGAGACGAGCGTTATATTGTCACCGCTACCTTAAATATTGACGTATGAGACATTTTGATTTTTTACTATTGTAGTTGAATGGAAAAATATTTTTAATGGTAACTTTTTCTTTTTCTGTTTGAATTAAAAAAAATATCCCAACTTAGTTGTTGATTTTGTAAGGAAAAATTTTAACAGCGAAAAACGATACCAAAATAATAATCATTGCCGTGTACTTATCATACAAACACTTTCTTACTATATAAACCACAAGTTTGCAGAAGATTTTTGAACAACATTAATGAATATCTTTGATGAAAATCTAATCTACATCTACATTGCGAAACTATACCTAAATGGCGTTAGCCATCTACCTTCAGGTGATACCATCAGTACAGTCGTTTTCCAGCTATTCCCACAGAAATTAATAGCTTATAAGTATATAGTGTTTCCTTAATAACATGTACACCTAAACAACGTAAGCAATAGTCTCAAAACTCTGGTATTCTCCTACCGGAAGAGGTGTGACCGGCAGCTATATCTCACGCAAGCCAACCCCTAATGCAGCGGAATTATCTTCTTATACCGGCAGGGTGCAGGAAACTGAAAGATAGGGTGAATTTTATATAAAATACACAACTTTCAAATAGAAATGCTTATAGGAGAATATGTTTAGTGATTCTGGGAATCGTAGGTAGTTGAAAGGTAGAAAGAGACACACACCAAATTGACTCTTCACATTATTAAAAATACTTAAGGTACTCAAGTACACACTATATCGCTCCACTGTCTGTTTGTTGGTGACTCAAATTTTCAGGCTGTTATCACCCTAATGTTCCGGACATACCTACCATACCGACTATAGTGTCTATGGAAGTTGACAACTTGAGTACCCTCTGAATCATAGAACTTACTAGAATCATTCAACTTCTGGCTACGGTCGATGTGTTAATCAATGCAATGTAACAAACTAACTTTGGAGAACCCGTGAAGCAGTCCGTAAGGTCTTTATGAATGGAGAAATTTTAGAGGAAATAAGAATTTAGAAGTGAAAGAGGAATTTACAAGAAAAATATTATTTTAGGAGAAAATTGGAAATATTGGTGATCGAATAACTTTAAGAAGCCAGCACAAATGACAACTAAATATACCGTCCCGAGATCGGTCACGTGTATATCGTATTCTTAAAGACAGAAATGGAACGTCATATTTTTAATCCACCCAACATGTTATAACTGTGATTCTAATGATTTTAATCTATTTTAGTCTTGAAATATTAATATTCATTAAATAATACTTGCTAACTTATCGATCTTAAGAATTCACAATACATATAATTTAAAGCACCGCCTACCGAATGTAAAAATAAATTCAACAGTAGGGTAACAATAATTTACCACGTGGGCGGGACCATGCACGTTGTCACCCCGCTAATGCCCATAAATATACGAGGGATGTTTCCCCAAATTATCTATTCTCTATGGGTCATAAAGTTTAATGGATCGGCCGTTTACACCGCGATAAGCGTTTGTCTATCGTTATGGGTTTCTTCTTGGAATTTACATATAAAAAGCAACAGTTATGTACATTAATTTTTTATTAACTTACCTAATTAAGTCTTGAGTGTATTGATGTGAGTTGATATCTTACTCGTTCCAAAGTAACCCAACTGAACTTACCTAAGTACAATTGAAATTTAAAGTTAAAGACACAGATACAAAACCGCCACACTAAAGTACCTAGCGCCAGGTACACTCGGTACTTATTTAGTTCTGAATTTAAATAGAAATGGATATTAATTTTTAGAGTTCGACAGTAATAGAATTGGATTTGCTCGCCATCAGGAATAGATAACAATAATTACTATATACATTGTCTTGTATACGTTCTGGCCAATAGACACTACTTAAATTCAAATTCAAAATACAAAAAGTCTTTTAATCTTTTTGGTATTCTGTAAATACTCTTATGAACGTTAGTTTTTGCTTCTACTACCGTTTCGAAAAGGTGCTTTACATTGCACGCAGAACTTATTTTGGTACTGTTCTTTTTAGGCATCTTTGTCATTATTATATTCATCCATACCATGTCCTTTACCTATAAGCTATGATTTAAAGCGTCTCTTGAAAGTTCCGATAGGTATCACGTATCTACTTTGGATCCTTATTGTAAAAACCAAATCCAAGCTCCATAAAACAATACTGACCTTTTGAAGGCGATATGAAGAAGTACCCAAATTTGGGTATGTCTTGGCTTTGCTTTGAAAATTTCGCGGGTATAGATTCATTTTCGGGAATGTTAATTATACTACATTTTTTATCATCATCTAAATCTGCTCTGTGGCTTAAGTGTAAAGACGTATAGACCGACAGACAGTCAGACGGACAAATATTCGAAAATTCAAGCCTATATAATCAAGTTTAGCTACATTAATAATTTAAAAAAAGTAGCATGACCTCTGCAAGTAAAATTAAAAACAATATTCAAAACATTTATTTAGAACATGTACATAACATATAAACTAAAGTTAAAAAATTAAAGTAATCGATCAACAGAATCGGTCCTGTTACAAAATTATTATTAGTATAGATAATAATATAATAAATAAATAGATAGTGGGTTGTTTGTATGACTAATAACGCACTAACCTTCAAAGCGCTTTCCCGAACGACGCTGTTAATTTCGGGAACAACTCTCTCCTCACACCCCGCCCATTGTCCTGCAAAACATCTCGCTTTGCAGCCAGTATGAAGAAGATTGTTAAACTTTGATACTGCCCATCGATAATCGGCCATTCGATTAACCTTTGTACCCATATATTATAAAAAAATTGCCAGTATAATAAATAAATACTCGCACAAAATGTCACCGCTTCTCAGTTCTCAATAAAATATAATTTTGACATTGTCGCATGACATCGGTTGATTCGATAAGGGTTAATTAAATAAAGATATATGACACTACCGCACTAATGTGCAAACTGTATCTATAATTTATTCTTCAATACATGGAATAGAGAAGGAATAAAGTTTAATAGTTTTTTCACTGGTTTATTTACGCATATGAATTTATTAGTCGGTTTATCGATTCACTTTTGTTGGTTAATCGAATTTCACTAATTTCTTCTACCAGCTGGTTTTAAGCAGTGAGCAGCCTACGCCTAAAAGACGCGGAAACTAGTTAATCCATCCAAACGAAATACTAATTCATTCTTGGGATGTTTGATGAACTGATTAAATAAAAAATTGTAAACAATAGTTTCTGAAATATAGACAGACCTTGTTTTACACTATATGGGTCTTCGTAATAATAGAGTTTTCTCTGAAACAAAATCGAATGTATTTGATAACATTAATCTAAAAAAATCTTGTCGAAACAAGACCTCTAGGAATGATTTTCTGTAAATGATTATCTTGTATGAAACATAAAATGGCGCCAATTCCAAATTTAAATTGGCATAACGTTTCCCCGTAACCCCGCCCTCGAGCAACTTTGCCGGCGATACAGGGAATTAGTATTTACCGGTAGTGGCACATAAACGAACTTCAGTCGCCGGTTTTACTATCTGTAGAGTTTTAGTCACTACAAAGAGAATTGCGAATGGTACACTCGAGTGGAAATTAAGTTACCATATTTCTATTATATCAGTTGGAAGATTCAAAAACCAAACAAACCAACGAATATTGTTTGAAATATTATTCATTAACATACTTGAATTATAATTATATTAAAACTCAAATAGTACCATGTAATAATTGCTAAGTTCTATACCAGCTGGGAGTCCCGCTGTTAGTATTTACAAATGAAATTCTGGATAAATTTTCACAAACGTTTTCTTGGATCAGAGAGAAACAGAGAAATTTACATTACCCACACCTATTACAAATAATAAAAATAAAGCCATAATAAAAAACGTTAAGAAATTTGCCGCTTAATGACATCCATTTTTCACTAGTGATTGCATTTATCTACCAACTGCGCAAGAAATTACTCTCGATCAATCACTTTTTTGTCTTTATGTCAATAGCCGACATAGCAGACAGACAACGTGATGGGAAATGGTCGCTGCAGCCATGCACATCTACAACACCAAAGACATCCTTTCGTTGTTTGTCAAAATGAAAGCAGGGGACCCGTTAACGGTTAACACAAGCAATCGTGCAATAAGTGGCATAATAACTAAAGCCATTATGCTTATTATACTAAAAATCCTTATATTATCCACAAATAAATAGGCTAAGACTAAACGATCCAGTACTATTTTCTCCTATATTTATCAAACGATCTTCTTTGTCTTTGATCCATTTGTTAGCTATTGACGGGCTTCAGTATTATTAATTAAAAAAATGAAAATAACACGTGTACCTACTACTCAATACGAAACAGATATTCAGTAAGAATTAATTTTTAAAGGCGAGTGTACGACTTTTGCTTGCGAGTGTAGGGGGCGGGGCGGACGCCTCGAGTCGTTTTACAGCGTTTCACGGTAAGACATTAATTGAGCAAAACGGAATCAAAGGTTGGCAAAGTTTTAGCGCATCTTTGTATGTAATGACCATTTGGAAGACATTTCGATGTAAACAAAAGGAACATAACCACAATAGCAACGCTGGCGCCGTAGTAAAACAGGCAGATGTCAAGTTAACTTTATTTATTTTGTTTCTCGGTGAATCTAATAAAAGAAGTTTTGATTTTAACTTTGTTTCGTAGCGTACAGGACTTCGGATATCCTCAAGTTCACACCAAGTTTTCCTCAACGCGGCGCATCGTACTAAACAACGGACGATGGTACATGGCTCATGGTCCCTGCTGTTGGAGAAATTTGGGCTTTATACCCATTTTTATTTCGATAGTATTCGTACCTAATAGGGTTCATTAATTGGCTAGCCGTTACGTCTCAGAACCAACAGCCAAATGTTTAATAAGAAACCGAGTTAACAAGCGGATTCCCAGCTCCCTTCTTGGCCGCCAACCTACTGTTTGGTTTTACAGACGTCTAAAAATTACTATCATGTTGCTCAACTGTTTATTGTATTGTATTATATTATATTTACATAAAAATTTATATAGATAAAATAAAGGCATTCGGTTTTAACGCATTAACGACTGAATTGATTCGGGCCGGTGTAAAAGTTTCGTGATCTACCCGAGACTAAATCTTCTTATCAACCAAAACCCTCTGATATATCTTAACTGCTGGTGAACACTAAAATGCGGAAGTCAATAGCTCATAGTTTCGTCAATTCCAGCTGCTAACATAAGTATCCGTGACCGAGACGATGGAATTTCTTGAGAGCCTCTGTGCTTCCGTTTAAGCCCGGGTGTAGGCGGATAGAAGTCATCGAGCCAAAGAAGACTTCGGGTGAAAAAAATTAAGGCAAGAGTGAGATCGGTGCCTTACAAATTACCGCTGTTTAATTGTTGTAATGTTTCATTTATTGTTTATTATCTCCCCCGTAACCAACAAACTTAGTAAGAGTCCAATAAGAACAGCAGATACTTATAACAATATTTTTCGATCAAATTTGAAATTAAAATATTCCAGTTTGTTTTAATAAGTACCTATTTAGTTAATTATGAACGATATTTTTTTCTTGTACTGTTTCAAACAGGTGTTATGTCACGCAAATGGAACGATCGAAAGTCAACACAATATTTTTAAAATTTTATAGTGTTAATTTTTTTACAATACATAGGCTTTCAGTAAAACCAGTTTTCTTTTCAGACCTTTAGCGATGTCATCATTTCATCAGTCATTATCATATAACATTCTCTATTGTAACAGTTTCCTACAAGTTATGCTTGCACGCGTTGTTGGATCATATAGAAACTAACATGAAACACCACTTTGTATCAAATGCTATTCACAAAGCAAAAAATAAATTATAAAAACAGATGCGCCGAAGCGTTGCGCGGCTTGTTCAAAGCAAACCTATGGTATAACGAACACGTGTCCTTAGCCACCTTTAAACTCTAATTGGCTATTAAACAATACTTACTACACATCAATTACGTGGGTAAAATTTTGAGTGAGTTTCTCATTGCTTTTTTTATGATGACACAATTTCAGGAGGAGGAGTAGGAGGAGGAGGTATTGTCGTTCATCATCTTCCTGTTTATTTCAATTTAATTATACCTGATAATATACGATACTACTGTGCTAACAGCGTTCTGTATCAGTCCATATTTGAGCTTAGGGGATATCATTGATGGCGGTGGAATCATAATTTCTATATAACTGAATGTTAAGTGCTCATTTAAATAAATACTAATATGGGTTACTGATTAGACGGATGGCAATTCGAACACGGTCAAGGGGTGAATGGATGCCACGTGGCAAAATCTCATGAGTTCTACTCGTCCAGTGTTTCACTCCGTATATTAGGCGATAGGTATTCGTTAGCTATCGTTAGATATTCAAGCACGTTAGCTGAAAATTCCGGTCGTTATTGTTAGATAGTGGAACCTCGGGATGTCGTAAACATAGTAAATAATTATAAATAAACATTTGTAACCAGCTATACAAGTCTCTTACATGTATCTAACACTAAAATATTAATACGTTGTCATTGTCTTTGATACCAAAATATTTAGTAACAAATATAATTGTATTTAATTTCTCTTAATAATAAGAATAGAATTGAATTTTTTTTATTATGTTCAACAGTTCAATCAATCAATCTAGTCTTCATTATGGAATACAGGTACAAATAAAATTCAAATGTCACAAATCAATATTATTACCTCCGTATTCAGGCCGCAAACTGGCACTAAATTTAATTTAATTTAAATGAATAGTTATTAAAAAAATATTTATAGAGTTTATTTATAAATAAATTATTCTGATATCGAATGCAGATTCGTTTTAAATTACAAAATGTATTGTCAAGACTTTACTGAGACTTCCTGATTAAAATAGCTTAACCTAAGTTATATTACGATACCTCAATTCCTCATTATATTAAGAAAATAAAACAAATCTCAGTTCATTCATTTTCAATCAGTTAATTTAAGTATCAAAGTATGATTATTTAAAAAATATAATTTTTAGAATAGCTAAAAATAAACGTAACTTGAATAACATATCTCTATTTGTAATCTCAAATCCACACATGAAAATATAACGCACAACTACATATAAACCAACAACTTCCAACTATCCTAAACATTACACACTCAACTTCAGAAAAATTATGTAAAAAAAATGTTTGAAAAACAAAACTAATAAATTTTATAAGTCCATGTAACATAACGATACTCTATTATTATGAAATATATTATAAAATACGTCAGTGTCGCTCGTTTGGACAACGAGAGTGCCCGCGGCTGTCATAATAACGTTAAACAATGACGCAAATGTATTCTAACGCGGTCGGCGATAAAACTCGTGATGGCCGCGACACCTTGGCTTAATTGGAATTTATGTAGTCTGTGTGCCGTTTTATATGGTGCTCCCCTACTATGGATTGGTTTTGAAATTAACTACGTAGCAACCCACGCTACTGCAAGATAATTGTAATCCGCATATTTTTCTACTGTGCGTCTTTATGATTTTGATATTTTTCCTGGCTTGAATTTTGGTTCAGGGAAAGGAACACTGATAATACATCTAGAGTCCTCCCGAAACAGACCATCGTGCTTTGGTGTTTTTATTTGTGAAACTGAATATCTTTTTATTTATCGATTAATTTTTGCTGCTAAGATATTGTTGTGAATGAAAATTACATTAAACTCTACTACAAAGGCTGGTTATCATATCACACTATGCAATGTAGATTAGATACTAACATTATTCAATGATACTTATATAAATGATTACCGTCAACGGTACCGAAATTACCGTCAATAAAACCCTAAAAAAGCAGTTAATTCCTTTTCTGATAATAGCAATAGACTTCTTCAAAATAATTTTCACCAAATAAAATTGTAGAAAAATTTATCAAAGTAAGAAAATTAGAAATACGACAATACAGAAAATAACACTTTAAAAATTGAAACGACTTTCCTTCGACTAATTCTCGAGAAATATTCTCCTCACCTACTACTCCCTATGCTAAAGAAGTAGGAGTAAAGTTTCCGATTCAGGGGTTATTATTTACATATTATTTGGGTTCGGTTTCTAAGAGTTACGGAACGGTTTCCGGCGTAGATTACTAAACGCTTAGTTTTTGTTCGGCTGTCTTATCTTAATTAAGGGTGCAAGTTTATTAAGGCGATCGTAATTACCTCTTGAATTAATATTTTGGAATTTAATTTGGTTCTAAAATCAGCGTAACGACGTTTGACGTGTTAGTGCATCGTTTCTTTAAATTTAGGGGATAGAATGACACATCTGTGTTATGTGAAAGACTTAATTATTACATATTAAAAAGATAATTAAGGTATATTTTGTTTTACATTTTTATTTTATTACTCGTTAAGTTTTGAAATTTACATAATTTTACAAGATTGCGTTCACTGGAGTTTACTGGAGTAACGCAATTTAAGTAATTTTGAATTGAATTGTGTTTAAGTGTTTTAATTAAGTTTTTATTTTGTAGTGAGTGCTTGTTATTTGAGTAAGTTTTAGTGGATTTACTTAATATTGAATTTAGTTAGGTCTAATATAATTACATTAAAATACATTTAATTATGTTAACATGCCAGTTACAATTATATTTTCAGATAATTATAAAAACTATTAAATAAATACTAACTTTTTAATTATGTTTAGTGCTCCAAATAGATCATATATTGCGAGGGTTTTCGAATCTATAGTGAATTGACTTTTACTACATCAGTGCGCTTGACCATCACAATTCACTATCAAGTAGTCATTAACTTGTAGTAGGTATATTAAATCGACATACGGACATTTTTGTTGTGGAAACTTACCTATCCGTACATGTACAATACTAAAACCACTGAACAGACGAAAATGATTATAAGCATGTTTAGAACTTATAGCTTAACTCATAATCTAGTATATCTTTCAACTCAATAAATGGATACCCACAGAATTTTCTAAAGATAAGTGAACGCGGTCTCTTCTAGTTAATATAATAAAATAATGTTAAATTGGAGAGTTTGAAATCAACACCATGTATATAGTTGATGTAAATTAATTATCTTAATAACATAAATTTGCACAAGCAATGCATAAAATGTTCTAACAGCAATCCCTCGAGCCACTCGAAGTGTTTTCTCCTTCACTTCATTACATCCAGACGCTAGACGTCCTGAACGATCTGATACGTGACAATTTCCTTTAATGGAATCTAATTTGACGCTTATTGCCACGTTTTACATTCAAACGATAACATTGCTCTATAAGCGGTCCACAGGAGCAGTCTCTTTAACGCGCTTTTAATAACTTCGCTAGTACAGGCTATAGAAAATTGGGACAGAAGATTGACGAATACAATTCATAATGAATACATATATTATTATAATAATAACAAATTATATATATGTAATAATAGGCAATGTGGGAAAAGCACTTTACGAAAATTTTAAATATGATTCTTCCCGGTTTAAAGAAATTACAATCTTAATATCTTCATTTTCAGTGAAAACATTATTTCATATTATGAAATTGGTAATAAATTATATTAGTTTTAAATATAATAATTAGTTTTTAGAAGCCTTTAACAATCTATAGCTAGTATAACATTACTAATAATCAGTTATCACTGTATCTGATATCAGATCCTAGGACGTGAAAGAACCGGCGTACCGAGCAACTTCGTGTTACGGCAACTAAGAACTTAAAGTTAGTGATACAAGTAATCTTGATCCTCAGAGTTGAAAACACGTGACCAGTGTGCGACCCCTGTCCTGTTTGAGGCTATCCTGTATAGCTTACACGGATTTCTTTTAAGTTTTGTATCAACGTGTCCAATTGCTCTTATACATTTACAGATGTTGCAGTAGATTTGACTACAGATGGACTTCATACTAGTTTGCTACAAATAAATAATACAGATCGCAGACAATTACCATCACATGTGATTATAGTTAAATATTAACATTCATAAAAAAGGGTTTCAGAAACCATAATCTGCACTATATAATTTTACTACTACTTTAAAATACTTGCATATACAGCCGCGGATAAATACACGGCATAATAAAAGTGTAACGTACCAGAAGGCACATCTAGCACTTTCTCTATCAACGCGCACCGCGTTAAATTTGCATTCGGCCGTCGGAGTGATTTCCCCGGCGATCGGGTATCGGGTGCTCCATCGCGACGATCTCCAGAATTGCCACCCTGGCACCGAGTCCTATCCAAATCGAAAATCAACTCTTTTTATTCACGCCGTCTATTGCGGGGAGTTATTCTGAGACGTTGCTCTGCGTAAATCGAAAAATATTCAGATTTAAATTTCAGATGCCGTTGATCGATTCAATACCCGGTAATATATAAGTACTAGTATTTATAATATTAAACGGTAAACGTTTAAATATTCGTTACATTATTATTATTTTACTTACTGGTCCACCTCCTATGTTCAACATCGCCTAGCCCTAGGGTCAACCGGAAAAAAAGTCGTTAGGCATTAAGTTCGTCCTAGTAATCCCTGCTTAAAGGAGTTCATAAAGAAGTAAATAAATAAATAAAATTCCACCAAAAAAAAAATTGATGAATTGAATAAAAATTAGTTATTATTTCATTTCATTTATTGAAATTGAAGTCAATGGTTTTGCCTATCACCACCATATCAGGCTAATATGTTAAAATGGAGTCAACATAGTTATGCATTATTTATAAACTATATGTAGAGGATTTTCTTTCAGAGTTTCTTCTTGAAATTAAAAACGGCAGTATAGTAAATAACATGCATACACCGGTGCTACACATATCAATAAATAACGTAATTACTACAATCTATCCGTCTATATATTTAAAGTATCCCTATCATATGATATTCTCAGAAGAATAGCAAAACTATTATCAAAAAATATCTTACTGAACGGAGTTTAACGATTTTATGCGAGTTTCCACGAAACGGTAAGAGATGACACCACCGTATACATACATACATGGATCCACTATCCAAGTTTTCTTATTTGTTTCAATTACAGTGCTTGCATTTAAAAAGTTCCAAATAGCGTCAATAGAGAAGTCCATAGAAACAGATCATTTAGTTTCCTTTTGGTAAAGCAATATTCAAACCAAAAAGAAACGTATCTGATTAAAATGTTTATCTTTCAGAATAAGGACGGCATTGCCATCACGATTGAACGATTTTTGCATACCAAACGTAGGCATATAAGATTTTATTGCAACTGGGGCTATTCTATATGCGAATTGAACCGTTCGATTGACAAAAGGCTTTTCGCAATAAAAAGTTTAAAGGTATAGTAAGAAAAGTCACCTCACTCAATAAATCCTTTGGTTCCCAATTTAAATGTTCATTGTTCAGAATCAGTAAAAACAGTATTATCAGAGGGTTCCTGGATAATTAGTTGTAATTTTCGTATCATTTAAAGTACATAATTTTATGAGAAATGTTGGAATTATTGTCATGAAAGTTATTGCTTGAAATATAGCTATTATATTGTTGTAGAATCCAGTAAGTTCTGGAGCTTACCTAAGATATTCTGATACGATATTTTGGATATTTGGTGAGAACTGTAAGAAGCATTCGGCCAGTGTTCTGTAACATTCTCAATGCAAATTCTTTCAGATTACATATTTTAAGAAAATATCTACAACGCTTCCAAGACCAAGACAAATATTTCTGTTATGTTTTCTTTAACATATCCCTGATAAACATTTTTAAAATCAACATCCATAGAATACATTGGCGTGCTATGTTTATTAATACACATATAATTATTAATAAAAAAAATAATACTTTGACGCTCATACCCACGCAATCGAATTCCCCTGTGTCGCACTGGCTTACACAAACTAAACATCACTAACAACCACAAAACATAACACGGACTCGAATGTCGAACGAACCCCTAACTATTTGATACACCACCAACTTGGCTATAGGACCGTCAAATTATGACTTTTATCCCGCAACAGCGAGTTGTGCCTAATGCACCATACAGATGAAATGGTACTACGGGAATATAGACGTCTGAAATAAAATATTATTTTCCGGAATTCTTCTAAGAGTCTTTTGAAGACGACAAAAACATAAATTAACATAATGTTCATCATATCGTGGAAATAAACACATTAAGATTTGTTTAATGTTCTAAAGGCATTTACGAATATCCGCTAACTCGGATAATGGGTTCGTGCTGTCAATAACATTATGCGGAGAATATTGTTGAGCTGTCTTGAAAATAAATAGGGGAATTTATGAACTTATCCAAAATATTTGAATAAATTTGATATCAGGTGATTAGAACGTACTGCCCTAGTTTTTATTTGTTGTTTTCGAGTTTGTATGCTGTCCTCGAGTCGCTTCGTAAAACATATTCCTTAAAATACGCTATATTTTCACAAATATTTATTAATTTTTATCTGATGTTTCTATAATTGTGTAATATTAATAATATAGTTTTATATTCATGTTTACTGACCATGTTTAAAACTTTGTATGAGTGAAAATATCTTAAAAACCGTACTGTAAATTTTGCAATTATGGCGTGCATATAAGTAAAATATACTACAGGTTTGTTTTTTGCCTTGTAGTGATCATTTGTATGTGTATAAGGTACTCATAAGTATATCATAGTCTAATAAATAGTAAATAAATATAAGATTTGTTTGAGGGAAAAGAATAATTTTAACAATAATAACAATTTTCACTTTCACCTATTCTATTGCGGCCTCTTTACTAATGAATTCTGTGTTCCTAATACATAAACATTACAAACATTAACAAAGGATTAGGATTATTAGGATTTCTTACTTTCAAGTGTATAAAATATATTTTTTGGACCACGTGAATGTAAATGGCACACAATGCTATTGCAACTAATGGTCTAGAAGCGATTTGATTGTTAACATGCTCTTCTGCACCGCAATCGAAAGTTAAAAACATTTTAAGATTGACTTTTTACAGAAGAGTTGTTAAATAATGTTATAGAACCTAATGACTTCCAAAAGAAATCCTTAGGAATGCCGTTGCTTGGTGCGTTCATGAGCAGGAAGCACGAGCTTGGAGTAAAGAAATTATAAATAAAAGAAGTACTTAAATATGACTTGGATTAATAGACGAAAAGAGCATCTTAAGCCACTTGTGTGGTTTTTTTCAAATAGTTTAACAAGTCTTAACTATAACAATAAATAAGTTAAAGCACCATTGAAACAGTAAATAATTTTCTGTTCTAACGAAAGTAACACAAGATAGCCATATCTACAGTGATAAGTTTTGGTGCTTAAGCGCGCTTTAGTGTTTATCGTATAATAGACATCAAATTCGTGTGATTATAGCAAAGGAGGGCTATCTCTTCACGTAATCGGAATATATACATCGAGTGAAAAACTTACATCAACGATAAACTCCTTTTTGTACTCGCTTCTAAAGCGCTCGGCGATCATTTCAATAATTCGGTCATATGTATGCCGCATACTCTGTTGGTATTTGATAGGATAACATAAGAAATCTACAACTATAACTACTTTCCATTGAATATCAATCGTTTGTTTAGTCCTACCACACTCAAACTGAGACGCAAAATTTTATTAGACCTTATACTGTTTCTGTCAAATATATATTTTCATTAGTATTCATTAAAACGTTCTTCATCTATTTCTATATAATTTATTAGACTATATTATTAAATTATTATTTATATGAACTGACGTTTAAAAGGGTCTCCAAACTAATATACTGATTTCTAATAGATCTTTTAGACAGTCCATGGCTTCTACACATTAATATAGGACAGATACGCGTTTTCGAAATTGTCCAAGTATGGAGTCAACATTTTTTGTGTTAGATATCTTATTAGTAAGAAGAAAATAAGGTAATATAATGTATGTATTGAATGAGTTTTAAGGATGAGAATTATGAGGATACAAAACCCATTTTAGCTGGAACCTGCTCAAGGCGTTGGACATGTTTGAACATTATATCACACAATAATGATAAAATTTACACCAACGGTCCATAGGGTTGACCTAGTCGGAACGTTCATCACAAAATGCAACGAAAATTTTCAACATCACCACACAAGACAGAGCGCTAAATAATATTTTCAAAATGTTTTCCTAGTATCGTACTCATTTTTTACGATTTATTTAACAATATGCTATTCCACTATGCTTAGGTATCGTACTGGCAATGTGTGGGTTGGCAGTCTTCGCTTTCGACCTTCTTTACCGAAGTATGTATGAAAACTTAAACTTTAAAAAGTTAGAATCATTAGCAAAATACTGATAAAAAATTGTTTTATTATTATTTTAAGTTGTCATAAATATAAAATAGTTTAAGAACCACTGACAAAATACTTGTATTATAAGAAAATCCACGGATAGAGGAAAGCGGATTTCAATGGGTACTTATTTTTGATCACAAGAGAACATCACATTTGCCTATAGTCATGCATGCGTTATTGTTTGTATAAACTCTTGTACGAAGACTCTTGTAACAATTCAATGGTCCCATGAAAATATATTACAACGAAACTTTATTGTATACATACATACCTTAAAAAAAAGGATAAACTAACATAAGATAGATCACAATGAAGACAATGATAATACGCAAACAGATAGACATTTGCTGCAGTGGACTGGAATAGAAAGGCGTAATTTAGTGTCTATACTAATATTTCACATTAGAATCATACTTGTACAGCTTAATAATTAAATTTAACTAACACTTATATTGTACCTGGTGTAAAAGTTAATGAGAGATCCTATGAGAATTTACTCGGGTTAAAAAATTAGTGACGAACCTTAATATAAGAAAATATTTTAAATTATTTTAGGATTTAATGCTGTTGTATCCATCGTCGCATCCAAGGAAACCTTTCGTGTCGAGCAACAGCTTTTGTGTCCTGCTAACAATGGCGCGTGATTTAATATCAACGGTATTTTTGGATGGTGGTTGAATTCTTTATCTTCTCTAATAACTACCACCCTCCTAGAATCAGCCGTGTAATGTTTTAACGTATGTCAGTTACACTGTCGGTGAGCCAGTTAGAAAGCGGATTCCCCCTTCATGCTCTGCCGTCAACGTGACAGACTTAAATGTTACATAGGCCCATGTGCAGAACTGATTCACGCGTTCAATTTTGCAGTAAATCCTAATAAAGTACCCTCGTTCCGTTGAAGAAGTCTTATTTTCTCCGATCTCAATAGTTGCTCACTCACGTTTATAAAATACTAAAGTTCTATTCAAGGCTCAATCACCTCACTAAAATCAAACATCAAGTATAAAACGCCTCGTCTGCAATCATACATTATATCACCCCACCCGCGTCATGTACGCGAGTGTTACATAACCTCGGGCGTTTTCCGTTCATAAACAGTGATAAAATG
This sequence comes from Megathymus violae, assembly GCA_003671415.1. Lineage (NCBI taxonomy): Eukaryota > Metazoa > Arthropoda > Insecta > Lepidoptera > Hesperiidae > Megathymus > Megathymus violae. The sequence goes on from PDGT01000028.1 coordinate 1,518,337, forward strand.
ACACCGGCAATGTGCATAAAATATTGCTTGCAGGGCGTTAAGAATCCCGAGCGGGCGAAGGAAGTGTGGTGTCGGAAACGCGACGTGTCGCACGCAAATGCTTTATACTTCATGAAAATTATATTTTAACTAGCGACCGCCACTTGAGCCCGCCGGGGCGATTTGCGGTATCGTGACGTCAAAAGCTTGGGTTGAAAAGGGGCTATATCTATGTTTGAGATCCAAGCCAAGTTCTCAGCCTCGATGCACCTTGCTAGGGCACCGAGTTTTTCTTGTTGGTAATTTCGCACTGTTTTTTAAAAAGTTGTCTGGGAGGGATGACAGTTTAGCAATAAGCCTGTCTTGTATGAGAATCTATCTGTTCATTTGGTATCTGTGTGCACACAATATCGAACATTTGTATTGCACTTGTATAACAACGCTCATTGTTAAGACAACATCTACCTCATTTCAGCAGAGAACGCCTTTATGTAAAACCTTATCTTTACGGTAGAGTAAGCAATTACTAAAATGTTACGATGTTGTGCTTGATCAAAATTGACCATTGTTCATCAAAGGTGACCAACCGTAAGCTGCTAACAAAATAGGTCCAGTATTTAAAATTAAAATTGTTTAATATATAAAATTTACACGTCCGTAATTTCAAGTCTTCACAAGCGCTGAATGTTTTTTTTTTTTTGTAATTTAATAATAAATCTATGGAGAGAGGTATTTTAGGTAAATACATCGGTACGAGACAACATTCGAAAAGATAAAATTCGATTACGAACAAACGTTACATACGCAGGCGAAATCGTTTATAGGACTGATAACTGCTGTGGAAGGAAAGTCACGTAACAAGTCGCCCGCCAACCAACTGGTTGGAGTGATGACCTACAGAAAACAACGGTTGGAATGATGATAATTGGAAGCCTACTTCCAGCAGTGGAAAATAAATAGTAACTAACACTGACTTGTTTATAAGACAGGAATATATTTTTAAAACGATAATTAATTTTTCATTCAACAATTTAGATTACTCTTGATAAATATTTGTATGAATGCCATAAAAAAGCTTTTTTATGGCTCTGGTAACACTAGATTTCAGCCACTAAACAGGCAACACTAATCGCATGAGACCCCTAATAAGCTTTAAGTTAAACACCGAACACAGTGTAAAGTAACATTAAACAAAACGAGGGCTTATAAAAACAAAAGGGAAGCCCACTATGGGTGTGTAGCAAAAAGTGATGGGATGATGGGTGCTTGGCGCTAAACCGAATTTAAGGCGCTTGTCAAATATTTGTGATGAGATTAAAGTCGGGTACGTTGATTGATGAGAACTCGATAGCATAGAGTAGCATAGATGAGAGGTTCCGCACAAAGTTATTTTTGTTTAAAAGAGCGACACACACAATATCAGAAATAAAGCAAAATTATTTGTATAAAGTTCTAGACTTTCTAAATCTGTGGGCTTGTTCCTGATTGATGTGTAAAACTGTATTATGAATAAAATTTAAAACTGAAGTCAAAACTATTCTTATGAGGAAAGAAGAATAAAGTAGATGATTATGTGAAAAATTACACTGCTTAAACTCGCTATACATATAACATATCACAAAGGCTAGTAAAAATAGGCTAGTAAAGTAATACAGTGGAAAAAAATTCAATAAAAGTTTCTTGTCGCTTTCAATTCTGGGACTTCTCCTGCGAAGGAATTGCTGATGAACCGGATAATTTTATTATGACATTAAAGGTACTCTCTATCAATCGATGCTCTGTGTTATCAGCCGGCAGCTGAGTCCATATGCCGCTTTGCTATCATTTAAAAACAATTAAACACATTACGATATTTCAAACCTAACGGAATATTTCTGTGGGAAACTTTTTAGAAAGCATTAGTTTTCCTTACAATATGATCTATTTTTTCTGACACATTACTATAATTCTATCGTTACTATTCTGTCTATACTACTATATAAATCTGTTGTATCTGTCTGCCTGTAAATTGTGGTAAATTTTAGACTAAGCGAAACTGGTAGCTCTTTGATGGGTAGGATGTGTAAATATTTATAATAAAATTCCATTACAATTGAGAGAAATGCCATATTGTAAATTAAAAACTCACGTCAAAAGCATTCTTATGCGGAAAGGTTGATGCTTTAAGGATAGGACTGCTTGGACATGAGTTTAATATGTAGCCATAAGTGCGTTCTGTAACTGTGAGTAGGATAAACAACTCTTCGGGAGATTCTTGCCGCTTCTTCTTCCGGGACCACTCACGGTAGGGATTTGTTGAAGCGATGGCATAGTTTGATTCGAAAAGTGTTTGTAAAAACCAACTAGGAAGAAATATTATTTCAATCATTAATTTCATGTTTTTGTCAAATTGCGTGACAAATATTATATATAATTGTTCAACCCGAACTGAGTTGGAGAGGGCTGCTAGTAATTACATAAATTTGTAGTTATGAATCATTATACTAACCTGATACAACGAACAAATACTAATGATACTCGTAATTGCGAAACATTAATGTCAAGAGATCGAACACCAAGTTCGATGCGTTGAACTCCCCACTTCAATACCACTACCAACTCGACGACGCCATGGAGACCCCAAACAACTCAATAATTGGCGTAACATTGTTAAACATAAAATAGTCCGTGGATAGTCACGATCCCAAGCAATGACGACACGCCGGAGAGACAGAGGACCATTATAATATTCCGGTTGTTTTCAAATATCGATTCATCGGAGATTATCGAATATAAATATATAGTTTAAGGACAGCGGAATATGCAAACGGTGCTCTATATTTGGAAGCAGCTATTTGAACTATACAAACAGACAAAGGTGTGCAAATATTGGTACACTTATCGGCAAAATGAAAGCAGGGCTAATCGAGGGATGCAAAAATCATTAATATCATGTTTCGAAGCTGTGGATAATCGTTGAATATTTTGTCGGTTCTTTTGTTTTCGTTGAGTGATATCTACTGAATGACCAAGCTTTAATTTTCAAAATAACTCACTCACTCATTCTTTTGGCCGTTGAGACAGACCCAAAGTGCATTTTGGTTTCGGATACAACAAGGAACTTTTAACTGTCTGGCCGATACGTGATCCAAAGTCGCTGCAAGATTTTCTTGGCTTTGTCATTCCGTCTGTACTTTGGACGTTCAATACATCTTCTAACATTCGGTATTACCAAGTACACTAGTTTCAATTAACGATCCTCCCCCAACCTTTCTGTGTCAACCAGCCACTGAAGTCCTTAATCTCGTATAGCACATTCACCTGCTCTCTTTGTTGATCCTCGGTCCTAACCTTCCATCCTTTCTACTTATATATTCTCAAATTTTCTATAGCAAAGTTATTTTTATGAATACTATTCAATTTTAGTTTAGTTATTTGACAGTTTTTATATTCATAATAACCTAACATTTTATAATTAATGAAAAGAATCCTTTTTACGTACTAAATGTTAAGCAGATTATGAGATTAGTTAAAAAATAACTATTCGTTTCGTTTTCACCGGATACACTGTCAAAAGTTAAAAAGCTAACGCAAAAACTTACAACACAGCATAATAAGCTACTTAAAGCTTTGAGCTTTATCATAGCCGACACCTTTTGCCACACTCTCGGTGAAATGAAAGTCAATGGTGGCGCTAAAGCCGTGTCCACATCTCGCACATCACACAAAGCCGCTGTACACGCTGGTTACTTTACTGCTCAAAGTTGATCACGGTAAGTTGAACATTAACTTTAAAGATGAGCCTACGAGATTTTTACTGATTTTCGTTAAGCGGGGGATTGACTTTCAAACTACTTGGTTGTTATTGCGGCAATTCTTTATTGTCAACCAAAAAACTTATTTTATTAACGCAGAAAAGGTAAACGCAAAGTAATGAATCAAAATTTCAGCTGTTCTAAGATTCAAAATTTATTAGTGTAAACATAAACTGAAAAAAAATTTCACTAGTCACGCCTCAAGTCACAAATATGAGTTTGTGTATAAAAAAAATTCTGTTGAATTTTGGGACATAGTAATCGCAACAACCATCCCGAAAGTAATCACTGATTAATATAAATAATTCTTCATAAAATATTTCTCTAAAAACAGTAAACTATAAGGTGTGGAGATATAACATGTTTGAAATCATTAAATCAAATGTTGTTATGTTCTAAAAACAAATTTTTGTTCCAGCGAAGTAGACTGATAACTGAATACAAAACTATCGTTTAGAATGCAGTGATCGTTATGGAGTAGTCGCGTTATCACTGATGGTAGTATTTTGTGTGAAAAAGTGCATGTTTACACTTCGCCTAGGAGCGGCGCCTGTTCTTACATAAACCCTTGTCCTTTTTGTAAAGATTTCGCACCACAAATAGAAATTGAAGTTACAAAAATTTGCAAATGAATATTAAATATTACTTTTTACCTATGTTCTAGTTAGTTTTATAAATAATTATTGTTGATAAGATCACCACTTATTAAACATAAAAATTATTTATTTTTATCGAGAAATTATAATTAAATTATGCATTGCTTGAAAACGTCGTTGTACAGATGAACTCATGTATTAGGCTCAATAAACTAAAGATATATTATAGCTAAAACACATAGATTATAGGTACTACTACCTAGTTAGATTACTTTAAAATTTTCAGGTGTTATACAGACACACAAATTCACACACACTCATACCTTCGCACTAGGATTATTTGTGTTGCGGTTGGCATAGACATGAGGTCACAAACACTGTGGACCTGAGAACACACATGCAATTGATACACAACTATTTGAACCAGTCAAGAATCGAATCCAGCAGGCAGGGTCAACTGTGATTGTGAAATATATATTTTTAAGTCAATATCTCAAAGGGTTTCGAAGTTATGGACAACAGTTGCTGATAATTTGGCTATTTTTACTATTTCTATTTGGTCATTCTATTTCTAGGTAATTGGTCATTGAACTCCAGGTGCGAACTATTCCTATCACATTTCCGATCATAGGCACTGTACATTTAAGTCCAGAGATGACAAAAAAATCAAAATAACCACCTAAATTTTAAGACCGCCCATGGACGTTTCTAACTCCAAACTCTTCACTAACGCGTTACCGAACGACGAAACGGAATACGAAAACGGTGAACTCTTTTATTACTAGCTTTCCGATAATACAACCGAAACACTTCGAAAATAATTCTCAAATGATTTTAAGAGGATTTTAGTACTACAGACAGATAAAAACCCTCTCAAAACAAGGTAATAACAGCTAATTTTTATTCATTTGTATTACTGTACTGGATCTGTTAGAAATTTCTACCATCTGTCAATAGTAACAATAATAGAAGAGATAAAAAATCATAAAGGGTATATATAACACAGGTAGGTAGGTAAGTTTCACTTGAATATAAAAATGGCGGCGAGTCGTGGTGCGCTCCGTCGAATTTTCTAATCTATATTCAAATTGCCGGGCGTTGGTGAAAATGGAAATATTTTTCCAATTTCGGGCGGAAAACACGCCTTCCGTATTGCACACAAAGTACTCGTGAGGGAACACGTTTCAATTTTCTTCTTTATTCAGTCGGAATAGGGACCGATGTAGTTTGAAAATGTTTTTGAAAAGTCGCAAAAATCGACAATTGTACATAATACATACGTAGGATGAACTCATAAGCTTTGATAACAATAAATGTTTTTATTTAGATGATATTTTTAATAATAAATAAATAAATTCACCACGGTTGACTATAATCAAGACCAGGAAACAAACTAATCAGTCACATAAATGTTTGTTCCAATCAGGAAACCAACCAGAACACACTTAGTAACCCATTTACGAAATGACAACTATATACATATAACCTTGGACATGAAATCTGGCAATTTTTAACAATACATTTTTGAAAATGAGAACTAAATGCATTTACTTACTGAATTTTATAAAAAATATTCAATTTTCAAATTATTATGGCAATAAAATAAGTTTTATCTTAAACCTACCGCACGGCCGTATTGCTAATCACTTTTATGGCCTTTTCTATATAAATATTAAAAAGGCTAAACAACATCAATATCAAAGTTACAACGATATAAAGTGCTTGCTCCAATATTGTCATGTATGCCAAGTTCAATTGTTAGGAAACATATTGATTTGTGGTCAGTATTTTAAAGTTTTATGTTTCAGCCATAAATCATTATAGTATATGCAGATTACTAGATTGTAGGAAAGTCTTTATTAAGTTTTGTAATAAAGTCTCTTACCGTTCGACCACGTTGCTCAATTGATACCGACCTACCGACCGAAGGGACTCGGGTTCAATTCTCGGCCGGGGCAGACATTTATGACACCGTTAAATGTTTGTTCTTGAGTATGTGAGGTGTTTGTAACGTCATATGTGTATACGTTCATGCCATCCACAACACAGAAATTCCTAATGTGGGAGTGTGAGTGTAAAAGTTTTTTTGGTTATTTTATTTATTGATTTTACAAACACATTTTTTTTTACTATAGAGGGTTATATAAAACCAAAATGAATTAAGTGTCGATTATAGAAACAGCGAGGGTATCGCAAACATTTATTGGATATAGAAAGTAATACAGGAACGTAAGTATGCGAATCCAATTGCTTAGCAACTCCAGTTGATCCTTACCTTTATCAGCGGGTACATGAATCCTATAAAGATACAATTTAACCTGTATCTAAGTAAATACGCTTTGAGCACCGTCGCGTCGTACGGCTTTATTTTCAATATGGCGACATTTGTTACGGATCCAACATGGCGCCGGCCGGACAGAGGGCCTTGTTTGGACAGCGTTCAACTCGTTACAAACACAGATGTAGAGAAAACCTAGAATTAGTTCATACAACCCAGCATTTGCTGCAGTAATAACCAATAACAACTGTTTTGTGTTTAACCCATACAATATTAAAAGTAATGCACGTCTAACATAGGGTTTGTGCGATAATACAATACAGAAAGTTTGTTTATTCACATATCAAAAATGTTAAGACCTGAAGCAAAGCCAGGTGGTGCGTTAACGTTTAAAAGGATGTTCACACACTTATTGCAAAATCTTATTAAGATTTCCACCGAATCTCCGGTGGTTCGACCGTCATGTAACAGTATTGTGCAAAAGATTCAACAAAACGTCAATAATTGAGATCCCTATTACGATATCTGTGGTGCCTAATTCATCCTTGACTTCAAGTCAACCTTCCATAGTTATAATGAACTGAAAAATCAGCGGCGCGGTCGCGTCACAGCGCCGCGGCACATGCTGGGTGCGCTCCTATTTACGACTTGTTGGTGAAGCACATGCATTAATTTTAAATTTTATTTATTTTGGTTTTATATTTCTCTTCTCTTTGTTTTGTTTTATTTCAGTTTTTCTTTTTTTTAATAATATATATTTTCTGTTAATTGAGATTATTGTTTCTGTGTAGTTGTACAGTACAAGTCGTGAATAAATGTATTTCTTTCTTTCTTTCTATTTCTTTCTTTCTAATGCACCCAGCAGAACAATGCACAAAGCTATGCCTTCAGGTTTTTTTTTGTTGGAGGTTGCTGGGAGCATACCACCCAGTTAATCTCGTCGGCGCTCGTGGGTTGCGATAGGGTGATCCATCTCATACAATCTACTGTAAACTGATTTAACGTGTTTCTGCTCCAGTGTTAGAAAGCCAATAACAACAGTATCGTACAGCATACGTTGACTCTAACAAGAACCTGCATACGTCATCAAAATGTTTGCCGATTCATTTTTGGCCGTCCACACAACACACTTTCCGGTACCTTGCTTTTATTGTTTGCTCTTTTAACAGTTATTGAGGTAAAAAATGCAAACGTTCGCATTGCAACTCACAAACTCATTTGGGCACTCTTGAAAACTGAAATGAAAGCCTTCACATATTAGCTCTACTACTACTAGGTCTCTACTAATATCAATGATACCGAGATACTTACAATTTACTTGCCGACAGCATTATGAGTAACTACTGAGTAATATTGGTTTTATCTCAGGCGAACCGAACATAATTGTATGCCCCTTTTGTACTAATCTACCTAATTCTACTACTACTAATCTACTGCTTGCCAATCGCTTACCGTATCGATACGTACACATAAATAGGAACATGCAAATTTACTGAGACTGAGTGGCATGTTATAATATCGCGAAAATAACGAGTTGTTTTTTTAACATATCCTTCGGCTTTCCTTCCAAAATGCTCACTATCGTTTTCTCGTAGAACATGATGCGAAAATATTACAGTGCCGACACAAATTATCGAATGTTATCAACTCAAATGTTATAATTTTAGCTGCTAAGCTATTATATAAGGCACATCTAGTCACACACAGTTCTAAGATAGCGAATACACGAACCAAAATAAGACATCGCTCCACCAGAGCTCATATTTATTTTTATTTATTTATGATTATTTGCATGGAGCGCGCTGGATGTGACAGTGCAGGCGCTATTGTCCTCCGAAATAATAACGAGATATGGCGCTTTCAGTTTGTTTTTTTGTATATTTTTTTCTTGTTCTCCGTCACGAAAACCTGCGCAGTCTTTGCCCCGACTGTATTTTATAAATGGCGTTTGAATAGCTTTAAAATAATAATGTGAGTGACAGTGCAGATTTATGATGTCCGAAAATGTAGATTGTTCTCACGCACTCCAAGCCAAACTGGGTAATAGGTAAGGTAATGTAGTATAAAGTTACCTGATATTCATAATAACAAGAAAACTTAATGATATAATAATAATAATCCTCTTTACGGTACATCAAAGCACGAACGTGATATGAGAACAATTTGATCAATATACTCGTATTATACAATAGGTCATATCGCTAAAAAGCGATTCCTTCCAGACAACCTTAACGTGAGGTGATAGTACTCTGTCTGTGTTTTAAAAGTATTTAGGGAACCAGCGTGACGGATGATTTGAGGTAGGGAATTGCAAAGGTGTATGGAAGCAAACACTTAGATCCTGGTAAAGTTATCAAAACATACATCATTTTCTATTGCGTGTAATCTTAAACGTATATCATCACGGATATTGTACCATTCAAACGTGGTACTCACGGTTTTTGTATTTTACACCCATAATTCGAACCGATTCCATGGGCGACACTGTCGAACCATAATCAAATTCCAACGTATAGTTTGTTTATTTAAAACACTTTCATATGCTGTTACAAAGATATATTCGAAGCTATAAATTTACTCTATAAACGGTAACTTTAGAGAATCGTTATCCAGAGCGAGTGAGAATTCAGATAATTCAATATTTTTCCTGAATAATACCACTTAGCATGTGAATGAAGATGGCGGCCTACAATAAATACTGTTAAAATACCAACCTGCGGCATAATTAGCCACACGGGGATTCGGAAATATGTGGCGAAGATACCATAAATCCAATTACAGGTGAATTAATTCCATAATATGCAACCGGAATCCTTGAAAATAAAGAAATAACTCGATGGATCGCGCGCTTTGGCCTCGAATCTCCTTTTGAAATTATACCCGACCTGAATTCTAAATTCGAATTTTATTTTAATTGCATTGTGAAAAATGTGTTTACATACAAAGTTTGCAATAAAGTAATATTTAGGTTGTTTTTATACTGGCTCTAGTGAGATAAACTCTAAATTCCTTTGGAATTGACTGAAATGCTTGCTATACGGTAAATTAGAAACTCACGTCAAAAATCAAACATTTTTATGAAGAAAGGTTATTACAAACTAGATAATTATGTTAAAAACAAAACTGCTTGGATATGACTTTAATATATAATCATAAGTAGTAAATGCTTGCTGTATCTGTGAGTATGAGAAAATCCTTGGGAGTTTCTTGCTGCTTCTTCTTCCGGGACCACTCACAGTAGGGGTATGTTGCAGCGCTAGCATAGTTTCACTTTCGAAAATTATTTGTAAAAACAAACTTCACGTGAAAAGTATGTTTAATTTTGAGTAATTTTTAATAACCATTAAGTTTTTAAAGACTAAGACTTTAATTGAGAGGGTTTTGATAATTAGTGGTTATTTAATTATTACTATACCTACTTATGTTTTTTTTAATAATTTATTAAAATCATCGCCCCCAAAATTCGACTTTACATAACCTGGTAAAAAAGGTTTTTGAAAAAACTTTTAATAATATCATTAATAGGTACTATAAATAAAATTCATTTATTTTCTTTTTCTTTTTTTATCGATTCTATAGCCAATATAGAATGACTAAAGCAACACCTCCTTTTACGAAATTCTTTATTAAATAAATTAAAATTATTATTAAAAAACTCGTAAATTATAATTATAATATCCAATTCCACTCCGCCATTATGACCGCTATTTACTTCAGATTTACGATCCGTCTAGAAATAAGTTAAAAGAGCGTTCTTCTAACTTTCCAATTAAGAAGTCCCCACGAAATATTTAAGAAAAGCAATAAAAATTCCCTCCGAGCCGTATCCTGTTCGGTGTCTTTGGCGATAAGATCAGTTTATAATGTTTCAATTAACCAGTAGCCAGGGAGCGCTCGAGTGGACTCATTTACCTGCCACGAATTAACAACGTGCAATGAAAACACAGCCTTACATTCACTTAGAGTTTTATTCAAAATTATTTTCGGTTAAAGAAAAACGCAGTTTAAATTGAATGCAATACTATTTTTTTTTAATAATCATATTTTTTTTCCTAGAAACAGATACAATTTCAAACCTAACGTTAAAACTAATTCTTCTTAAGTAACAAACTGCAGTTAAAACACGATTAAATGCAAATTATATTATATTATCCACAGGACTATAATAGGAAATAAATTTTAAACAATTTATTTTCATTTGGGATTACCTAAAACTTAAAAATAAATAAAATCAGAAATGAAACAAAAAATCACATTAAGTTAAATACAACCGCAAAACGACTGGCTGAGGCGATAAAGATGTAACTTGAATTCATACAAGGAGGTGATTCATAAATAATTTCCTCGTTACCGTATCAAGCGTAAATCAAAACACATTTTCCACGTTAACGACATTCGCGAACGCTTTATCACCAATGAACAACGTAAGATGTTTCACGTGAGATAAACACATAGCCACCCACCAAAACACGAGCCAATGAGCGCAAACAAAACACTACGTGAAATACAATAAGATATTACAAGAGAAACAATGAAAATACTCTTAACAAGCCACCGTGCAAAACACTCACCACCGCCGTCGTACACGTCGCTACGAATCTATGTTAATAGCAATAAAGTTCAAAATCGTCCAGCACACCTGTGCAACAGCGTTGCTGTTTTCCACTAAACATCCAAGCTAACATTGACTGGCAAATGTACTAACAACAATAGACAAGGCAGGTCAGGTAACGCTGGGTTCCCTCGTCAGATAGAGCTCGCGGCGCGAAGAAGCCTGCATATATTCTAATAGCCTATTAACATATAATGCCCCTGATTGGATGGATGCGAAGCGGCAGATGTGACGTCGTGTGCGCTGCCAGGGTTCAGCAACAGTTCGAAATAATTAGTTACAGTTTGTGTATATACGCCCAGTAACAATAAAACAGAAGGGTGCTTTATTTAAAGCTTTATCCCGATTATTATAACCGATTTCCAAACACGTATTCTACAGTTTAATTTTGAATTTCAAAATTTTATAAAGGTCAGTTATTTGAATTAAAGATATATGTAGGTAATTATTACAGAAATAAATGTAACATTTATAATATCGCTGTTGTTAAAACTTAAAGCACCTTCTAAAATTATATCATGCGTTAATCACGGTCACCATCTTGCTACATCACTCTAATCCCCTCAGTATTTACAAATCGAATAAAGATTACAGTCTTATTTATATTCATTTTTACAAATATAACTATAATTTGACAAAAATATGGTCGAATGTTTTAGAAAAACGAATGTAGAAAGTTCTACTAAAAAGATACATAAGTGTGAAACCTGGAGATTGGGGTTTTACTTAGAACCATCGTAGACCCGTGTAAAGGTTATGAACCCCTGAAAGCGCGATGGCGCGCGATACGGTAGCAAATAGCGCTACTTTCTCGCGATTCCACTTACCTCACACTAGCTAGTTTTCGAATTAACCTTACCAGTACACCTGAATTTCTACCGTCGCAAAGCAAAATGAAGCTTACCTTCTAGTGATGAAGTACTGCTTCACATTTTTATTAAGTGGCGCTTAGATCTGTTTGAAATAAACGACATTACACAATCTGAAAATCACCTTGGCAATAACGTAACGTCGTAACTGCCATTACCCTGCAATCGGTTATAAACCTTATGCCATCACATTAAAGCTGCAGCGAAATAATTGTCATTAAATTACAGTATTTTCTGGGGGATAGCAAAGAAAATGCCACCAGATAAGGGAAATATAGACACAACGCGTTGTACATAAAGTTTAATTTTCTCTGAAATATCAACACGTAGATCGTTTCGAAACGAATGACTGTATGCATGAAGAGCAATACACAAAATGCTGCTGCACCACGCTTTTGAAACCTAAATAGGCGAAGCTGAAATTATATGGAAGAGGATTCCATTTGATTATGTATTACAGAACGTCTAACAATAATTTGTAATCAACTAATTATTTATTAAAGATGACATTTTGTTACCAACTTGTTGCGCAACAAAAGAGGATAAAAAGCACAGTCTGTTATTTTTCATCAGCAAAGTTTAACGTTACATTTACTTTTAAATTTACATTTACATTAAACGTACGCATTAAAAGCTTAATTGCTTAAAATATTTCTTGCTCATTATTTGGGTTTTTACATCATAGTAAATCAATTCTCGATTCAACGTCATTATTTTATAATTTATTTGCAATTTGTTATCATATGTTATTCGTAACTGATCTAAAAAATCACAGTTTAAATTCAGTTACACGTTTATAATTACTTCTAAGGACTGAGATGAAATGTTTTAGTTACAAATAATTTGAACCCAACATCCTACGAACCAGGAACCAAATTTTCTACAAGCAATTGCTCCACGATTCAATGAAAAGTACAGTAGTGACATCTATTATACTCCCCGTCAATTACAGAAAACAGAGCTGAGCTCCATAACAGCGAACTGTACAATCCGCATCGTGTGGGATTGAAATAATAGGCTCGCACACTGGGAGGTATTGAGACATCAGTAGTATTAACTGCCTCGTGATGCTCAATGCCTCGTTAGGGCTCAGGACGAGCGCACACTAATGTGCATGGCATTTCTGAACGAGTATGGACGATTTATTGTGAGATTGAGCCGTAACTTGCAAAAACTGACTCGCAGCACGGGCCTACAGTACACTTGCGTGCAAAGGGCATCAGACTGTTTTACTACTGTAATCAACATCGATGAAGGATTCACAGATAAATAGCATGATACTTGTTTGAAAACACATCTATCAGACTTTTTGCAATCAAATGACATGATAGCTACACGGTGAAATTCTAATTCAAATGAAAATACATTGGATTTGAAGACACTGCGTGATTTTGTTGATGCAAACTGCTGTTCCTCGTCCATGTCGATTTCGTAGATGGCAACACAGAATGAAACTTCAGATGGTTACATATTTTATGAACATAGCTATCCATTCAATTCTACAAGAGCGGAACGGACAATCAACATTATACACATTTTTATCCAAAATACATTGTATTTTATATACATTAGCCGGTACACTGGAAGACGTGCCACTTGATGGTAAGTGATCACTACCATCCTTGGACATCCGTAACACTACTCTCGTCAGTGATTAATTGACCCAACATTGCTAATCTTAAAGATGTTTCACGGTTCATGTTAAAAGAAAAGAAATAGTTATCCAGGTACCTAAATCTTTACTAACATGCACAATTAATGCTGAGATTCAACTACCATTATTAAGCAGAGTGCATTAAGAGTATTGAAGAAGAGAATAAGAAAAGAAGAAAAGAGTTCGCTTCATTTAAGGATGAATAGAGCCCCTGACACGTTAATTACCGTAGTTTGACACCTTACTACGACGCTTTAAATGAATTTATATTGATACATCGTTTTTTAGTCAGAAAATCTTTGATCGATAGATGGGATGCTGTGTCTTTTAATGTGAGGTCAACAAATGTATTTCTCATGCGCATTTAGTGTACATCAAGCCTACAAAAACCGGTCTCGCTAACCTGAATTAGGTCTTGTCTCGACTAAAGACTACTAATTAGTGAGAGACGTTTAATTGAAATGATGCAGTCTCAATCAGGTTTAGTGCGAAATAGGTTATTGCAATCGAGAATTGAGGTAAATTGGACGCTCATCGTTTTTATACTGTGCAAATTAATTGATTTCACTTTGTGTAATGACATAGTGTCAACATAATGAGATCATTATCATAATTCATAATTATCCTCCTACTGGTCTGAAGTCAATAAGTGCGGTTGAAACCTTGCTAAATCAATAAAATCTCAATTCGGGTTTTCCAAAATTTTTGACACTTTCCGATTTTCCATTTCATTTCAAACCTGCAATTACTACTTAAAATATATTTTTGTTTCGTTTTAAGGATCGCCAAAGGAAAGTAAACAGCACACTTCTTATTATGTATAACCTTCAGGAAAATATTAGGAGCCTTTCCAATTATAGACAGCCATAACTTAAAATAATTCCTTTTTAAAATATTTGAATTGTAACCATATTTCGACCCAGTTACGTTATACAGTGATCCAGTGATGCAGAAACGTCCAATAAGTGACATAAAATGTCACGGACCTGTCAAATTTACAACTGACCCATGTGACGGTATCAAAATATCAGCATAAAATCCAATAATTGTAAATGCCTGTCGTCATTTTAAATTAGGTTTCCACGGTGTTATATTTTTAAACCATATCAACTTATGTTTTTTTTGTATTGTCATTTAATTTTCTTCAGAAATATAACCCTTAACAGTGTAGGTATTTTTTTACCCATGTATTTACAGATTATCACTATATTAAAATAATAATGATAAATACCTTTGGTTTTGACTCGTTAATAACTTGTGAGACCCACTGCAGAGCAATGTTAGGTAGGTTTATGTGATAATTTAAGATTGTTCTGCTGTGAAGTGACGCAGAAATTATTAAGTGACCTGTGTATCAAAAGTTCTTCTGCCAGACAGTAACTTTCAGAAGTTTCCGAAAACCCTTAACCATTGCTTATTAACAACAATGAGTCTAACTCCTTGATGTGCACTTTGAAGGTCATAAAGCGCTCATGAAATTTGTAAGATAGTACATACCGTTGTATACCAATTTATTTATAGTATATAACAGCATTTATAATATGTGCATGTACATACCAAAAACAAGGTGAAACCTGTCTAGAAGTAACTAGGTATCACAACACTGTAGTAGACGATGCTTGGATTCAAACTGATGATTAACATAATTAACTGTATTAAAATAAATTATTAATGTTATTGACCAAAAACATTCATTCTCATTAAATATTTATTAATTTTGACTTGTAGTGGTCCAAACATCACAATTTGATCGAAATTCATAAAATAGCAGAGTGCATTTAATAAACTATATTGCATTAACATATAAAAATAAGATAACATATAGATATCAAACATTAGATTTTAGACAAATTTACGAAACCAACGAATCTTTACGCTGTGCTAATTCGACCACCGTCTATAATATATTTTGCATGGACAATATGAACGTTAAAAATATATGTATATTTATTTAATATGTTAGTATAATATATTATGTATTACTTTTAACTTTAAATATGCTAAATCTGTCATATCTCATAAGAGAGATATGTATGTGAGCCCTCACCTTCTTAAAAAGGTATACAAAGTATTAATACTTATATATATTTGTTATAATGAGATCCTGGAAACCAACGCCCAGAAATTGCCTTACACGGTCGATAACTTACATTTGAAGTGAGCTATGAGTTACACTGATATGTAATTAAGAGTTCTAAATAAATAAGTAAACGTTTAAATTCTCTTTAAAGGTTTTAATTGTTGAAAGCCATTAAGCCCGGCAGCCAAAGCCCACTAATCGTTCGGTTTCCGCCACCGACGGTAATTATCGTCGTCTGAAACACTGCGTTTTTACTGCGACTTTTTATTTAATTTATTTTATTTTTTTACCGCCTAGTGCATATATGCGTGAGTGGTATAAGCTGGGTTTGCATGAATCGATTGAAATGTGTTGACTGTAGAAAGTTGTTGCTGCGTTAATAAACACGAAAACATTGTGGCTCCGTGTTCAATGAAGCAATAGAGTGACATCATAGAAAACCATGTTAGCCTTACTGATGTTTAAATGTAAGTAGTGTTGGTTCACACTTAATAGCGGAAATCACAATTGCCTATATTCAATATATATAATTATTTTATTTGTTGTTCTTTTATGTGTTTACATTGCGATAGAAATTTGTGTTGTATCGATGTTTACAATTTGCAGTTTGCAGTACATCTGGCATACGGTTGTTGCAGCCCATAGGCCTATTTTCTCTTCGCAGCTGGATGTCCGCATGTAAACCTAGTCGCCGTTTTCTATTAAGAACCGCTAACAGCATCAGTAAAACGTCCTAAAAATATTCTTCCGTTTCAGAAAAAGCGTGTAAAGTGGCGCCACGTATACTCTAATAGTTGTTAAGTGGTATACACACTTATCGACATGTTTTAATTGTTTTAAAAAATAATTATTATCACAATAAAAATTGTTACATAAATAAAGCAGCATGTTATTAAATTGTTAATTTTTTATTTTGTGACTTTTAAAACGAATCACAAGAACTTTTAAGCTTTTATTACTCTTTGTAATCAATGAGCAGGGATTTAGTATATACGTACATAATTCTCCTGAGATATAACTTTGAAATCAGATTATATAATAGTCTGTATATTACTTTATACTACTGGATCTCTCCATGAATTCTTTAACGGATTCAAAGAGCCATAATTATGACATACTGTCTACATGTGAATTGTTTCAATATTGACAACAAGCTTCAAAGGTAAATGCATTCATATCACAAGTCTATAGACGTCGGTTACTCATTACCATCGGATGCCGTTGTCAGTACTGACATAAAAAATTAGCTTTTTAAAAATGACTTGTGTACTATCTTCTATTCTAGTATTAATTACTTATGACATTGTTATTAAGTCTTGAAGTGAGGCATCGGGTGTGAAAACCCCGTAATTCGTTTGCATTTTCCCCGTCGTATTAATAACCCCTCTTGTGAAATAAATCGTTTCCTTCAACGTACCATCACCGTTTATTAGACACTTAAATTTAAGCTGCCCTTTTGAACAAAGATGTATAAGTTATGGGAAGGATGACTTAATCATATAGACAGATCAAAAGAATAAAACCCACTATACATAACACAACTCCTTTTATACAGTATTTATTATTGATTTGTATTGTATTTTTTAAACTTTTTTAACTAATTTTTTTGGTAATGAAAGATCAATGGCCTTTCTTACGAACCTAGAAAAAATCTTAAGTTTCTTATAGTGTTCCATGAACGTCAAAGTTCATCTTAATACTGCTTACATGACATGTCGTGACGCCTACGTTTAATTATGGAATGGATTTTCATGAATAGTATTCGAACTATATACGTTGGTATAAAAAGCTACAACAACCAGTAGGTACATAGATTCCTTCTCGCCATCATTGTCACATTTGGTGATTACCGTCGGCAATTTAGCACCAGAGGGCATCGGCACATTTGCTTAGTTAACATATAAAATAGTTTTAAAAGCCGTAGACCATTCTAGTTCACTTCCTGTTGGCGCTAACACTTTGACATCTTTTTTGAACAACTAAACTTCATTAAGGACTGAAAGAGATAAAGCTCGTCACATCGGCACCTCGGCGTAGTCGTTAAACACCATAACGACATGTTGTCCGTGAAATAAAACAATTCCGTTGTTTATGACTACCGTGACAGCCGCGTGACGTGACGTGACGCGAACTGACACGTGACAATTTATAGCCGTGTTAATAGCCGCTTAGAATGAGATGTCAAGTTTTAAGGGTAATAACAGAATGGCTTCCATTGTACGTTACTACTGCGACTTCTTTTATCGCTCTTGTCATCTACATAAATATATGATTCTTTTGTGTACGAGATATTCTATAGTTCCACCACTCTTTAACACTATTGAGTAAAGTTTTGCAATCAACCAAATAGTCCTACCCAGTGTTGTATTTGTGTTTAAAAAATACTGATTACAACTAATGAATGTGTCCTTTGAAACGGACGTTTACGTCACGATTCTGTGGTTATTTCTACAATTAAGAGCGTTGATTTATATAGAATAGAACCATAAATTCCCGTCTTACAGCAATATTTGGCCTTTAAAATGAACCTTTTAAAATCACGGGAACTTATTCCAATAGCTGGCTAAAACTGTTTAAATATTTCATACAAATTTATATATTTTTTTGCAGTTCACCTATTAATAATTTAGAAGCATCTACAAACAAATATGTTTCGATAATTCATTAATTTGTTTTTCTTTTTATTATAGCAATTTGTTATATTACTTATTTGTATATTAGCAATTACACAATTGTGCATAAATTAAAAAAAAAAAACTTTTTTGTTTTTTATTTGGTGTTCAAAATAAAGATAGTTGTATTATAAACATTATCCATCAGTTACAGTAGTCAGTCGTTTATTTGAATCATGAATCGCACGACTGCCATTTCAGTACGAATAACAGCAAGTTTGTGACCGCCCTAAATAGATGCAACCGCGAATTTAAATTAGAACACGGCGATGATTTACGGCGCAGAGTGACGCGATCAACTCTCAATTATTTCCTTTTGAGCAGGACAAGAAAATGATCAAAGTTTAATATAACATCATTATTTTAAAACATTTTATTTATTTTTATTTTAAAACAAGCGTATTTTAAAACATTATTAACTGAAAAGGTACAACTGAAGAATGTTGTTATATTTAACACTAAACCTACCGGCATATTTATATATATATACATATATATATATATATATGTACCTATTCCTACCGATGGTGGTCAAATGACCGCTTTTGAAATAAACATTATAGTCTTTTCCAGTTGATTGTAATTAATACAGAATTTAGCATAAACAATAAACACAAAATAATTATCATATAATAATTAAAAAAACATTTATTTTATAAAGTCTCAACAGCGGTCATTTGACCGCTCTGGTAGGTTTAGTGTTAATGTAAATAAAGATGTGTTTTTTTATAATATTAAACTGTTTCTGTGCTGTATAAACACGTGAATAAATAATGTAAAATTATATGTTAAAAAACATATTTGTTATTGTTAGTGACTGAATATTTATGATATTTGTAAAGTTCTGTTAGACATCACGTGACGTAGTAGAATCTTATATGGAATGCATTTTTCACTTAAAATATCGGTCCGTTTTGAGAAATGTATTTTTTAAATTTTTTATGATGTAACCGCGAACTTGATTTTACGTGGTTCAGTTTTAAAAACTTCTCAGCATGATTCTTTAAATAACTATTTGTGGTGGATGGCGTTGTATTCAAAAAAATAAACGAAAATCACAAAAATTAAAGATTTTTTTTTCGTGTGGGTTATAACGAAGAAATTACCTTTGCGTTACAAAATAATTATTACCTAGTAGGACACAGAACGCAATTTTATTGTTGCCCACAAATAATTTGTTGATAATTCACATGTCTTTACAATAAAACAATAAAATATTTTTTCACGGTTCGTACAACTACCCTCAATAATCTTGCTCGTTTTCACAGTTATTTTATTATTAAAATATGTTAATTTTTATTATTAATTATAGACAACGAAGGCCGACATGACAGCTACTAATTTTAAATCAAATTATTGATCCTAATCTCACAATCCCTCTTCATATTTCGATATCCAATTTGCAATTTGCCAAAACCAATCACAATAATTTTTATTTTTAATTACATCTCGTGTCAGTTCCAAAACGAGGGATTTCGATAAAAAATAATATATAACAATGGCATTTGGCATCTACAAAATTTCAATTCACGTCAAATCGCAAGCCTTAGTCTTTATGACGATACGAATAGAAGTCAAAGTAGCGCTAAAGTAGTTTCGAGTGAGACAAATGAATTGGAATGAACAATACGATTATTTGTCAGGTAATAATGACGGTACCGCCCACAGAAAAGGAAATCTTCATTACTGAATATGTTTTTATTATTATGAGATTGTCGGAAGATTCTAAACGTTCCCTTTTTTATAAAGATACTTTATTTGTGAAATCGTTTTGAAATTGCTTAAAGTTATTAAGAAAGTTGACATAATAAATAGACAATTTTGGAACATAAATTTTTATATGTAAAACACTTAAAAGTCCCTTCAAGTAACTAATCTTTTCGTAACAATATATTTAGCATATGGTCCACTAAATACCAAGAACCAATATCATATCTGCCATGGGTATGATTGTTTGACCAGAAAAACTAGTCCCATCACTAGCAAGTCCCTACCAACGAAACCAGTACTTAACGGAACAATTTTCGCATCTAGATTCACATTAGCCTGTTGAGTTTGGTATTGGGACCAAATCAAATTAATACCCCATAAAAAGGTCTACCACGGTGGAGTAATGAAAATATCTTCAATTATAAATATTATTATGGACGCTATAGTTATTCCATGCATTGAGATGCCAATACAAAAGCCGCTAATTGAGATATTGAGTTTTATTTTTTGAAATACGACTTCTTTTGTTTTGTGCCGCCGCCGGCCGGCTGTAATCTTAATAATTTTATTTAAGGACAAGCGTCGTTTTCTGTTTTGATTTAATTAAAAGTGTGTATTATTAATTATCGCCATTAATAATTAAAATTGTAACAGTGCACGAAACCTAAACAAAACTTGACGTCTGGATATCTGGCGTTGATATACCTAGGTAGCTACTGTAAGGTTTCAAAGGCACCTACTTCTTATCTAGTACAAGTAAATTTTGCAGGAGAGTTTTCACAGTGATTTCTCATAATACTGTGACATACGAGCAGAACCACTTAAGCGAGTCCATTACTTCGCTCCCGGTGTTACGAATATTTATGGGATGAAGTGATTTCTTACCATCAGCTGGTCTTTTCGATTTTCTACTTAAGGCATAAGAAAACATGTCCCTTTATAATATTGAATGTCTCTTCCTGGCTAAAGTAAGAATTGTCTTTACAGTGTATACTGAACAAGCGACGGCAAGAAACATTTTCAAGTCACTTAGTCGTAAAATAATAAATTGTTAATTACTATTATTATCCGCTTCTTATTCTTTGCTTCATATTATGATTTTACAGGCTGTGTATAAGTTGACAAATTTTGCAAAGAATTATTAATTTTTAAGAACAATTTTTATGTCAATAGCCGGCACGTGTACTAATAATAACTTGTAATGGCCACCTTAAGACATTAGTAACAACAAGGGTATCGTGAATTCAGTGTCGACCCAGAAACAAGATAAACTTGGACGGAAGCAACTCTGTTTTTTTTGCGATATTATCTGTCATCAAATAATTCTAACCTGCATAATTACATTTCTAAAATTTTACCTTTGATAATTTTTATATACAAGCTTTCTAATACACCCATCCTAGGGTGAGGCAAAAACATAAACCACTACACTATTTACACTTGAGCGTATAGGCACAATTACACAAAAATATATATAATAAAAATTAAACTTATAACTTTCAACGTCTTCATTTGGTAAACCACTCCTTAACGCACTCATAAAAACCATAATGGTTGTATGTTTGTACTAAAAATTTCATCTCAATTCGCAGTTAAAAGTTTGAATTTTAGTAAATTGATCATAAACCAGTGAAATCGCGGCCTTTGGGCTCTCATTTCCATCATAAATACGGCTGTGCATACATCCTTTGTTGTAATTAAAATTTTGCAGCGCAATTATATGCGATCGTCTGTTTACGGGGATTTCATTTGATTGTTTCCTTTTATTCTAGTGAGTGGTATCTAAAATAATTATTGATTAATATTGTTGTTAATAATACTAGCTACTGTTTTAGGCGTCCTTTTGTATATTAAACATGAAATAAAAATATACATAAAAATAGTAAAATCTTTCATATTGAATTACCTATAAATTCCCTATATCTCTGCCTGGATAAAACAAACATTAACACGACCACAATCGAAAAAACCGTATAGACAGTATAAGAGGAATTATAAAGTCACATACGATAATATTTCTTAAACGTTCACACACTCACACCCTCGCCCCAAGATTTACTGTTGCGGGTCGCATGGACGTCCACAAATATGACACAAACACCCATAACCCGAGAAAAACCACTTATCTCTCACACAAACATCTTCCCAGACCGGGAATCGAGCTAAGGATTCCCCGCTTGGCAGGCAGGGTCACCACACACTAAGCTACAGTCGTCAACTCGTCTATAAATAAAATAAATCTCAGACTTGTTCAACAAATCAAATTTCACTTATTCCTACTCGCAATCGGAACTCAACGCTAATTCACGACATATTAAAAATAACATCGTGCCACTTTTCCGAAGAAACTTACAAACAAAATAAATTCCGTAAAGCGTAGTCATATTTCACACTAATTATAAAATGTCAGGAATTAAATCAATTACTCAGGGAGTCCGATTCGATCCTTTTTGCGTCAATAGACTTTTTGTGACCAAATAACAATAAATAAGTCGACACAGCAGGTGAGGAGAGGCCTTTTTGTCCGTTTGCACGTTTTGTACAAAAAACGGCAGTTTATGTCTTGTGATTTCGGTCAACGTTATCTTTTACAAAATATAGTCCTCTATGGAGTAGCGTGAAATAGTTCATTTGGGTAATTGTATAGAGCTGTCAAGCTCCAGACACCTACACTCAACTCTGAACCAAAGACATGTTCACACACGCCCCGCATTAGAATTCCCCGTGTTTCATGGGGCATGGACGGACACAAATTTGATATAACAAACACCCATGATCTGAGAACAAAATTTTATCCGTCACATAAATTTCTGCCCCGGCCGGAAAAAGAACCCGGGCCCCCTCACTCGACAGAAAGGATCAATACCAGCTTGCGGTGATCAACTCAGAAGTGTTCTTTAATCTACTGTTATTTAAGTTAATTTTGACCATAGTGTTTCGTGTCTATCGTAGTGCTTATGTTATCATATACAGTATGTGTATCAGTGCTTTAATAATATTCTAAAAAAGTCTGTTATGATAACTGGTATCTGAATTCGTCTAGAGTAATATTTAGTTTTTATTGTGATTTATGGTTATATAATTACGTTTTATCCGGATAAAAAATGTCAGCGAATATTGTATAAACGTAATTTTTTTGAGTAAAACAATTGTTGTTCTGTAAAAATGAAGTCACCGTGGTAGGACTTTAAATCCTTTGTATGTAAAAATATAAAAAAGTTATAATATGTAATACTGAATGAATTTTAATGAAATCTTACAAAACCCTTTGATAAGTAACTTTTAAAACTTGAACGAAAACACATCTCTATAAAATTCCACCCGAGGGTCAGGTATAAGGGTTTTTTAGCAATTTTTTTGGTAGCGTTGAGTGGAGATCGTTAAGTGAAAAAGGACCTGTTTCGGCGCTTTTGTGGCCCAAATGTTTAAATCGAGACGGTAGCAACGATACAACATATTATCGGACTAATTAATCGCTCTTGTTTTCCACGAGCGAATCTCATGAAGAAGTCAGGCAATATACTATACAGCACATACACGTATGTATGTACGTAGATGCACAGGAACAAAAATGTTTGAAATAAAATATAAAAGAAGAAAATAAATTAAATTACAGATAAGACAGATGCATACCTTGTAAATACATTTTATGTAATGAACATTATTATTTTGCAGTATAACGTGATTCATTATAATCAACCTTTGACCCGAAGTCATCCTCGGGGTTTTTATCCGATTAAATCAGCAAGTTGTTGCTCGATGTTGATCTGTATTATCCAGTTGCAATTACGGTACTCGTGCGTTGCCGCAGAGTCATTTACTTGCCTCTTTACTCACCGCCCTCCTTCTAGAATCAACGGTGAAATTTTTTCTACTTATTTCGTTTAGTTAAGCATTAATTTCTTTGCTTCTTTCGTGATTATTCCTGGTAATAGCGGTAACCGGTTACCATCAGGTGGCGCATTTGCTCATGTGTTATTGACATAAAAAATTTTTAATAAATGGTCAATAACTTCATAGTACTGTCAATCCTACAGTCGAACCTCGACCAACATACATATCATGTAAAAATATCTACATTTAAGTTTGTTATTCGTATCATGCATCCCGTGGTGTACAACAAAGTTTTTTGTGTTGTTTTGTATTGTATTTAATTGTATAGTTGTCATCTATTAGAGATCGTGTCAGAAGTTATACGACGATTTGCGGCCGGTTCCTATAACTAATATTTTTTTTATGTATGAATATACTTATCCTTAGTTATCTTTAGTAAGCCATAGATTGTCAAAGCCAGAGATCAATTTCATGGGTAGATATGTGTATATATCATATAAGTGGATTATCATTATTTATTGGAACGAAATATGCAGTTACAGCTATCACAGTAATATCAATGAGGTATTCGTAACCATCAGTAATGGATAGATAAGTAATTGACACGAATCCTTATCTGATTTCAATCATATTTAAAAATATATTTATTTATAAAGATAGTTCATAGTTGTCCTGTAATCCGGTAGATGGCGTGGTTTTGAAGCTACTAGTGTTCGAAATTTAGGTCAGAAAAATCCATTATCAAACTGAAATCTATATGAAATCACCATCATATCATACCTCTTAATTTCCTCGTTGCTGGATTCGGGTCTCCTATCACTACACCAGGAGAAATCCATTGTCCCCGCTGGCCAACTGCAGATTGGGTAACATTACAAACCTTTAAAAACTTTATTGATTGTTGTTCAAACCACTTTGCCACCGCTGGTTAGCCAATCAACGAAAACAAAATGTTTCTACTGCTACTAGGAATTGTAATAACGCTACCCACCCCCACAACTTTGCCAGAACACAATAACTGTCCGCTATCTTTCCACAGAGCTGGCAGGTGTCAGATCGGCAGTGCAATGCAGTCATCACAACGAATGCATTCATTGTTATTTCCCTCGGGCAATTTATAGAACGATAAAGCGTCTCTACTTATAGTTCATAGCTCGTAGTTCGTAATTAAATAACCTTGTTATGTGTGCAATAGCATTGTATACATTCTTGACGATTACATGCTTCCACAACGACCCTGTAACGCTCGCCAATCGAGCGACTAGTTGACACTCGTAGTGTGTAATACTAATTTACGTTCAAGCTATTACTTTTCGTAAATAACTTACAAGCAACAATAAAAGCGGTATTATTTTATTTACATTTTATACGTAATGTACTCACACAAAACTACATGTACTTTTGAAATCACTTCCGTCGATTGGCATTGTAACACAGCAAAGTAAAAAACAATAGATATAAGACGCTAAATTTATAAAACACAAGTAAAAACATGTATTTAAATAGATGTATACACACAAATATATGATTACACAAATGACGCAACGGAACTACACGAAGATTACTGACACCGGCGCTATATGTAAGTTAATATTTACCAATTAGCAGCTTTTACCCGCGTGACTTCATCCGCGTGAATTCAGAGTGACATTGGTTCGATTAATGCAAACAATCATTCGTATTATTGTTATTTTTTGTATTTACTAATCGAAAGAAAGATAAATCATCCATTCTTTTGTTTTGGTAAGATACGAGTAGCAGCCGGTAAGGAATGACGGGGGCCTTTGTTTTCCATCACTAGCGTTGGTCACCTATCCGCACTAAAGCAACAGTTTGGTGATCATCCTTGATCAATAACCAAGGCATCAATAACGAGAAAAATAACTTATATTCATTCTTAGAAATTACTTAATGCATACTTATATGCAATGAAATATATGAGGGCAGCTGGAAATATCAGGGCAATCCATTAGAGGGATGTAGGGGAGGTCATTAGCAACCAAATTACCTGTTATGACAACTATCCAAATATAAAACATGTTCGAGTAATTCAATTTTCTAACAATTTTTCAACAATGTGCGATGGTCAGTTAAAGAAAAAATCTCTAATGCATAAAATTATTATTCCGTTGAAAGTTTATTCAAAAAGTTTCTTGTTTCGAAAATAAACTGTAAAGATTAATTTATTTCTCTATATTGATTTCTTTAAAATTATCTCTAAGAAAGCCCCAATGTTGTGAATAGCGCGTAATACATACTTCTTATTTGTGTAATATAAAAATTTACTCATATCATCAGCTGATCTCTTCAACAGCAGGCCATAGGACCACTGTACAGGTAGCTAAAATAAACTACTCGTGCTACTTCCACGTCAGTTAAGAGGCTTACTTTCTTAACAGCGTAAGCAGCGGAACTAAGTCTCCCTGACAAGGTTTCATTATGAGAACTCTATTGTAAACGTGAGTCTATATGAGTTGGCTTTGTCATATTTTGTAACGTAAATTTTATTGTTTTAGCGTTGGATATAAGACATGTAAACCAGTGTAACGCTTGGATAACAGTGAAGTTGTGAATCAAACTCCCAAGGACGTTCGCTACCCATATCACTATATATGATAGACATACTGAGTAGTAATAATTTAAAAATTAGACTAATATTGAAACATTCGTCATTAAACCACTACACTACAACTGCCATTAAAGTCATTTACATTGTTAAAAATTAAAAAAAGGCCCCTCACATCCCTGCTGCAAAATGTTATAAATAATAATAACAGCGTTTACACACTCACGCCCCCGCACTAGGATTCCCTGTGTTGCGGGCGGTATGGACATACACAATTATCACATCACAAACACCCATGACCCGAGAACAAACATTTATCTGTCACATAAATATCTGCCCCGGCCGGGAATCGAACCCGGGACCCCACGCTCGGCAGGCAGGGTCACTACCAACTGGGCTACGGGGTCGTCTAAATTCAAAATAATTTATTCTTTCTACTCGAAGAACGAGAAGAATGGAAATTACTTATCAATTCCAAATGAAGAAGCCTCACAAAAAACCAAGAACCACGATTAGTCCGCATAAATAATAACAAAATCGATTATGGAAAACGGTTAAAATCGAAAAAAATATCGAGTCAACAGACCCATAACTTGCCGTGTCTCGGCGTTGACAAAACATGATTAATGACACCAATAAAAATAACTTCATAAAAATGCATTCTCATTATTAATTCTAATAAATGTCTTCCTTTTGTGATTTTGAAAAAATGAAGAATGTGTCGGGTTGAGTGGGTTTAGAGGTCCGCAATGAAATTGGCGAAACCGCTAATAATGTTATAACTGTGTGCCTGTCACCAGTTATAAAATCAAAAACCTCTTTATATAATCTATCTTGGTATTTTCGTATTTTTCTATACACCAACACAAGAACAGCCAAAACACGAAGAACGCGAACAAAACCGAGGTTTGCCGAGAGCAATTGAAGCAATAGAACATAAAGAGGAACAAAACTTTAAAAGCCTTCCCTTATATTAGCTAAAGTTTTCCACACGTGCACCCTTCCGATGAATGGAAGACTCTATGACTATATGCCTCCTATCGGAGCTCTTCAAGTTCTGTACCATTAAATGTTACTCGTGAATGTAAATAGGTTTCATTACCTGCCGAGCTATCACGACAGTTTTTTCAATAGTACTTTTTAAAACGAATGTAGCGCAGTGCACTTAAATTATTTGTATGTACGTATGTTTGCGTTTGCATAAGTTATTATTATTAATGATAAAGATATTATTATTACTAATTTTGTACAATTTTATCAGTATTTTTCATCATGTTATTATATTAATTGCTTTCCAATGTTCATCCGTTTCATTGTGCCTGTTGTTTAATACATATTTAGAATAAAGCGCTTTTTGAAGCTTTGACGCGTTTCTATTGGAACAAGAGTGGCCCCGCTTATTTTTTGGCTCTTAATGCGTCGGTGATGCTTAAGATCTTAAAGATGTCTATAAACGGTCGTGACCTCGGACAATCAAAGGATCCCTCAGCCTATTTTTCGGCTACTGATATAAAAAGCTCGAATAGGCGAAACTTATTTTAATCGTATTCAGTTCGACATCGATATAGCAGATCGGCAACCTTAGAGCAATGACGGCGACATGACAAAATTAATGGTAGTAATATACATAGAAATTAAAGGTTTTATAAATATTAACAATAAACTTCCAAATATTGTAATTTGCGTATTCTTACACAAATATTGAGATAAGCAATTTTTTTGTGGTCATATTTAGGTTGAATTAATAATTCATGTCTTCTTCATTGTACTCAATCTATATTCTGTATACCGTAGCATCTCTGAAATATACTTGTTACTGTGACTGTCCGTCGAGAATAAGGTATAGGTTGATTATTGACAGTTCTAGAAAGAAACATGTCGAAAATATTAGCGGGAACACTAACCCTGCGCCTTACACACACTTGTCTGTTATTTATTAAAAAAAACATTATCAGCCACACTCAAAGATTAAAGAATCCTTAATCACTTAGGACATCACAATGTATGATTGTCCCACTATTGGGCTCGGGCCTTCTCTCACTTTGAGTGGGGTTAGGACAGCCTGTTGCGCTAAGTGCGGCTTGACGGATTCTAACGTCTAAAACGTAATAGTGAACCATCGAGTATGCAGGTTTCCTAACACTGTCTTCTTTTACCGAAGTAATGGATAAAGTCGGTTTCTAATAAGAAAACCCGGTTTCAAATACTACACGTACGTCTGATATTCCAAAGTTGATACCTCTTAGAAATTATCGCTTGCTACTATGTAGAAGAAAGTCAATCGTCAAAGGTGCATAAAGTCTGCACATCACTTTTTATAGCTTACTCTTGCTTTAAGTCCTCTATTATGAAAGAAGACTCGAGATAAAAGTCGAGGAATTTATAAGAGGCACATCACATTACTGTAATGAGTGTATCTTTTATATATGCCAAATAAATCATAAAAGAATCTTGCCGAGCAATTTTATTTCTGTCAAAATTTTTTGCCAACTAGTCTGGATTTTCTGTAGCTTTCTCCAATTCACCAGCGTGTGCTGGCACTTCTAATAGCTTTAATTTCTGATCCTTCGCCTTCATATGCGCCAAATACACGGTCCACACAAAACTGGCTACACTCACAAATACTATTCTGTTCTTCTCCGAGATAAAGTAAAAGTTGAGAGTTTGTGCCGTCGGCCAAAACACCACGCCTATCTTGTACGTGGGCCAAAATTTCTCTCTCACTTCGTTCACACAAACATCTATTGGTTTCATCTCTAGAAGACTCATGCCGAAGAAGAAATATGCCATAGCCAGTGGAGAATACGATATCTAAAAATATGGAAATAACCACTAATGAAAACTTTTTAACCTAAACGGACGAAAATTGTTATATTAATCTCCTGCTTGAGTCCGCCGCCAAACTGGGGCCTTGAAAGCCAGTAAATTTTTTTTCTTGCCTTTTTTTAATTTCCTGGCCGACAATCCATCAGTGATACCTTTGGTCTTGTTTATGTCCATGGGCGACGGTGACCACTTACAATCAGGTGGCTCGTCTGCTCGTTTATTGGCTATTAACATAAAAAAAAACTAAGAGCACGAAAAAATCCAATTAAATTATAAATGCACACTCTCGTATCAGTGAAATTAAGTTTTAATACATAGCGATCGGTCTGTTCTAACAGTATTTATAAACGTAGACTTCGGAAGGCTGTTTATAGAGTTAAGCTCTAATGGCTCAAATATTAACAGGGCAGCCCTGGACAACATTATTGCAGACCTGTTCTATAGCGGCTCTTGTTATTGCAGTTGCGAGTGTTTGCTTCTTAAAGAACCGCCCAGTATACTTCATCCAGCTATAGAACACGGGTGCCATGAAGAATGTCCCGAAAACACCGAACCGCGCCGCCCTGGTCCAGTTCGCCTCCTCTATGCTAGTACCATGCTCTATGTACTCCTGGATCAAGCTGCAGCTGGGCCAAATGATAGCATAGGACACCATTCCTCGGATCAAAGGAAACTGTGACGGAAGACCGCGAAATTTTGTTAATATTCCAGCCATGTTTCGTTTTTGATAATTAACTGACAGAAATTGAGGAATTGACGGCTTAAATTGACGGGAATATGCTTGTCTTGTTGTGCTGCATGGTTTTGTTACATAGGTGGTTATTTTCGCGTATGTATTGCCATTAGTAAGAAATATTTGATTCAACCATTTGATTAAATATTCCACTAGTATAATTTTGCGACCTGGATTTTGCCCCAATAATCTTCAGTAGACTGAATATTCTACGAGGAATATGCAGTAGTCAGAATATTTAATTCGGATTACTCAAGACCCTGTTACTACATAAAGTTGTACATTATAAAAATTACAGCACTAGTTTTTGTCTAGTTATTTTATTTAATAGCAAACCTCCCTCGCAGCGAAAGATACGTTTGCGTTGCAATGCAATTTTCTTGGGTATCGCTAATTTTTTTACAAAGAAAATATGTCCCATATTACTCGCTAATAATGTATCTTCTAATACGTAAAATAATTTTTAATATTAGTCCAGTTATGTTTTAGGTTACCCATTAAAATAAACACGAAAAACTATTTCATTCTCTTTACAATAATAATATAGATATAGATAGATTTCAATTTGAAGGGAATTTGCAAATGCAATATCATTATGAATGACTTCACGCGGAACTGTATATCGATCTCAGGTTGTGGATTACAATAGTCACATAACAGCAGGCGTATTGCTACACCTATGTCAATAAAATGGGCACTTATCTTTTGCTAGATCACACACAAATAAGTTTCTTTTTCTGTAGATTCTAAATATTTAGAGGCAGACTACACAGTAAGATTATTCAGAGACACAAGATGCTTTGTTATATTTAATGAACCGTTCTCTTTCTTTAGTGTTTCAGGATGTAAAAGCCACCTACCATCGTTGAATTTAGAAATCAACCTCCCTTACCCGATTCGCCTTAACAGCTACTAGGTAATTTTGTGTTATTCCAAAACTATTTATATTTACTGTTAGGGACCAAACATGACATGTAATTACCCATTTAGTGATGTCAGCAAGATCGCATCGACCACCCATGGCGGCGGGCGCTTAGAACAATCGAATAATTCGATTATTTTGTCGGATGATTCGATCATTTAGTCGAGTGATTCCGTTCGGTGATGGCCTTTGTGATAAGCAGGGTTCGCATAAAACGAATCGGCGTAATCAGAAAGATAAATTTATTGGAATTCTCTGTGACATTGTAGGTCAATGACTATCTAGTCATACAGAATATATCAGATTTGTACAATATTGTCGCATAAACGCCGCTAGAATGACTTCACTGAGACTTCGTTAATAATTAAAATTTAACCTTATCCTCAAACACAAACAGGTGATGGAAAAACAACGATCAGAGTTTAAATGTCTAACGATAATAATGTATATTGAAATCTTTTATTTGTTTACAGTATTTGCGTACAGTCCCGGCTTCCCCCTTATTTTTATTTTTTTAACACCAGTTATAGCGTAGATTAGATATACAGGTGTACACTACACAGCATAGATAACATAGCAGAAAATTAATTAAAATATATTTGTTACATAAAAATTGGAGGTCTATTAAATCCAGTGTAAATAAAAGTAAATGTAATAAAAAATTCAAAACAAGTCATATATGAATTAGATTAAGATAAATTAAATATGTGTGTATATTGGTCCGCAAGCCATCATTTGTGACTTTAATATACCTACGGCGACAGCGACCACTTACTATGAGGGCGGGCGTTCTCTTATTGGTCGTCAATTTACATTTAAAAGAATTAAATGGGTGTTAATGTGTACTTATTATTATTTTATTATATCTCACAGTCGCTATGCGGGAACTAGGGCAAGAGATTATCATTCTCCTCTTGCATTTCTCATAAACTTAACATTCTAATTAACATCTAATTTCACTCGTGCAGTGGATAGCAAAATTATCGAGCGACTATCTGGCGATATTATATGGAGGTTTTGTGGTAAGTGCGAAAATAGGAACCATGGGAATATCACCATTCTGTTAGATTTCGCTAAAGTAATATATTAAGCTGTCCTAAAAATCTTAGTTATTTATTTATTTATTATATAGGACTACAGTGCTTAATGTTATAGTACTAAGTGGTACTAAAAAATACCCAATAATATTAAATTATATTAAAACACTGACGCAGCCCTACTGTTTCGCGATGAGTCGGCGAAAAGGCGCGTGCAGCCGCGGCACATGATTAGTTAATTACGGCACAATTAATCAGATACACTCCCATTTGTTAAGAATACGATTGTCGCGTAGATAAAACATTTTATTATACATAAAATGAACTACAGTATCGAAGATATGCGGTTAGGGAAAGTTATAAGCGTAGCTCTGTAACCTTTGACTGGTAAAAGAATTCGGATTCCTATCCGCTTCCAATAATCCAACTCTTACAACTAGTTAACAGTTTTTGTTATGTTTTTTCTGTATAAAGTTACTTATATTTGGTAAGGGATAGACTCTCGGAACAATATTATATTGCTTTGATAAGATGACAATATCTATCTTTGTTTATTGAGACGCTAGAAATATTTACTGTACTAGATGTAGGTATAGTATACCCAGTAGTAGGGGTGGATAGTTTTGTCCCAGAAGGAGGCCGACGAGCGGGTGAGAGAGGAGGCCGCCGACGTGGCCTCCATCCGCGGGCGACGGTGCGTAGAAGGCGCTACTTAATGCGCCTCCAGTAACGCCCCTGTGCCCGTGTCGGGCCGGGATGGGAACCCGGCCCTGCTAGACACGGCGTCGTTGGGACTGTTCAGAGGTGAGCCGGACAGTCCCCATGGAGGAGAAGTCTGGCCTTTTCGCCGAGGCCAGCCTGTCGCTGGAGGGATCCTGTTGCCTGCAGATCCGGGACCCTCCAATTAAAGCGGCTGAAGGCTCCCGCAGGGGTTTAGTACGGTATTGCAATCCCAAAGTGCCGAATCCGACATAGGTCTAGGACTGCCACCCGGGCGTCCTGGATATCATCCGTAAATGGATTCCCCTGCGACAAAAAAAAAAGGGGTGGATAGTTTATTGAAAGTAGCTGTAACTAAAGTGTAATAAATTATATGATTGCAGTCCTATTTTTAAACTTATGTAACCTTGTATTGGTCAACCGCTTCCTGCTTGGTCTGTAACATTACGACGATCCCTCGATGAAATGTGTGGACGGTGGTGACCGCTACCCTGCACCTTATAGATCTATTAAATTATTAGTAGTATATTTTTTAAATAATTATAATTTTGTCTGGACAGTTGAATCAAATAAAGGGTCGTCGTGAGTTAAAAATTAAATATATTTTACCATAAACGCATAAAAGTTTATGACGCACAAAAACTGAACTAATTTTTAAAACTTTTGGAAAATCCAGTGATAAAATAACTTTTATCGACCTGACAGCGAAACTGAAATAATAGCAATAAAAATGTAAATAAGCGACAGTCCACTCAAATTTTTCAACTATTTGGCTCTATATCGCGGATACCAATTAAACATTTTTCATCTTTCATCATATCATAACCCTTCAAACTGTCATAACAAGTAACATTAAAAGTCCATACAGCAATCAATTATATTTATATTTTCAAACGAGTTATACTAAGACGTCTTCAACAAACATTTATTTTAAATGTGTTAAAGCTACTCAGGTATCAAAATATTAATCATTATCAATGTCAAAAATAAGGGATCAGTCAATAGGTATCAAATACAGCGTCAAATAATATATTTTCTGTAACAAGCAGCAAATTATAAAATTATAGTGACATCTACAAGAATATTAATGTACTTTATAATCAGTGACATCTATTGAATTTCTACTGAACTATTATTTACAATTTACGTAACTTGTTCAGCTACGGACTAAATAGTTGAGCTATTCGACACTAGATGGCAAGGTAATTAACGATGGACTATTTAAGTATTTAAATTGGTATCCGGTTTATAGCTTCCAAAAAGAATAGGCAACATTAGAACTGGTCTATCTAATTAACAATTATACTACATATAAACTGAAATATAAAATTTTTAACAATCTACAATGATATTAACTGCACTGGATATGAAACGTATATATATATATATATATTTAACTAACCTATAAATGCTCATTAATAATAGCTGTAAGTTCAACCTTAACAGAAACATTGCTTATTTATGCAAATATAGGCATACTAGCTGTGTCATGAAGTAAGTTGTTCAAGATTTTGATGATTATTTGAGAAATGTTCAAGCAAGCGAGGTATTGACACTTAAAAAAGAAAGATATCTAAATATCCTCAGGCACATCACATCTGTGATCCGGTCTCAAAAAGAACCGATAAGAAGAAGATATTTTAGTTTTAGTCATATAGGGTACATGAGATTTTTTGAATAATAATATCAAGTGCTCTTCATGGCCCATTCTATCAATAAAATATATGACTATAAAATATATAACTAAGAATTCCAATAACGCGTTTAAAACACAAGAGTTACATTCGATCCAAGTGTATTTGAACTAGGTAGGTGCAACATCAAGTCAAGATGATCCCTTATATGTATCCATCCATAGGTATATCAAACTTAGACGCTCACTCTTCATCCTAGCTTCCCAGTAGGAGCGGCGTCTGATGCGATAATTCTGTAGCTCACAAATGAAACTCGCGACTGGCTCCGTGATGACATCATTATAATGTCAAGTTTTATGCCATTACCATCAGTTGTCATGACAGCCCGTAACTGTTGCACTGTTGAACTCATATCTCTTTCACAATGAGGGGTTAAGGCCACCGCCATGCTGACAAGTCCGGGCAGATTTCCCACACCATTGAGAACGTTATAGACAACTCTCAGGTATGCAGGTTTTTTAACGACGCATTCCTTTACCGATAACTAGTTTGTAATAACCGGTCAGAGTGGCGCAAGTTAGGGGAGGCCTATGTCCAGCAGTGGACCTCCAAAGGCTGATGGATGGATGGATGGATGGAGTTTGTAATACGCATAGACCTTGAAAAATTAGACGTGCGTGCAGGAGTCTAACCAGAGTATAGCATACGGGAGACTGAATTTCAAACCACTTGTGTACCACTATACACAAGTTTAATGTACCATATGTACACTTCCAATAACAATTATTCACTACGAAATAAACGGTGAATTTTCAATTGCCGTGCTTTTGAATACATAGGTACATTTAAGTATATCAGGTAACTCCATAATCATAAAAAATATATTTTTCTGACTTTTCTACTTAATAGCAGAAAAAAAACTTAGATCCCTCTAAAATGCAATCCACTTCCAAACAAATGCAATAATGGTTGAACGACATCATAAACCCACAATTTTATGGGTCACATGACAACTTGTAGAGCAATTGAATACTTTGGCAGTTTTTTAAATACTCAACCGCAGTTATGACCTCTTAAAAATATTTGGAAGATTGTAAATTATTCTTTAACGAAGTGTGAAGCCGTTTCTAACCTAAATAGGTTTTATGTCAAATAAGAATTATTACGTTAACTTTTAGGAACTTGACTGTTTGGTAAGATGGTCAGTGTTTGTGTCTAAGACAATTTCCAGTGTCTGTAGAACAGTATTTTATCATGGACGAGGTATTGATGCCAGCTCCCTTTTTTTGGAGATCGCTGGGGTTTGTGCAACTAGCTGCAACCCAATAATACCGTTCAATGTTGGTAAGCTATCACTTAGCAACCTTCCAGAAACCAACCGTGAAATGGTTTAAATGTTCCGTCACAATGTTAGTGATAGTAAAACAGTGGTCTCTATTTCCTTCTTTACGTGGTGGTCATTCGTAGCACCCTGGGTGTTACACATGTAAATAGTTTTTATGGATTTATTCCCGTCTGTATTTTGTCTGCACACGTATAAACTGACACACACAAACTATCGCATATAATTATGAAAAATTATACATACCTAAGAGTATAAAAATTGTGGCTATTACTTTGCGGCCGCTCCTAATATTTACACTAAATAGATTGATATAAATACCTATATGATTTAGTAACATAAATGCATTCGCTTGATGTTCATATTAAAATAATCAATAGTGTACTGTATACTACTGTATGTACTGTATTGCATAATTTTATTTTATAATTTTGAAATATTCCTCTTGCAGCAACCAACAGATACTCCCCTAGAAGAGTTACAACTACCAACTAGACTTTAATTTACAACTAAACTTAAGAACTCCGAGTACATTCCGAGCACATTCTTTTAAAACTACAGCATTATAAGTGAAACAGTTTGGAGTAAAGCTTTTACACAGCTATTAAAGTCTCGTCGGTGTTTAGCAACTATGTAGATTAACAGTTTACTTATGCAAATGAGGCTGGATCATAATTCTGTCACCATATAATAATAAATTACCATATACTTTCTCTTAGATCTCTCTTGTACTTTTTAAAGATTCTGAACGGTGTAGTGTTATAAGTAAAAGATCAAAGAAATTTAGAAGATATAATGTATTTAAGAATTCCTGGCGGTTACAATGGCTATAATACAGGAGTTACAAGGTTAAGAAACTAAAAAGAAGGTCACTTGTAAGTAAGAATCTAGGCCCGTCGTTTCTCTGGCGTGCAACGCACGGAGACCTCAGCGACTGGAGCGTGAGTTTAGGGCGCACGAGACGATAGGAGTCCCCGGCGTTCAGCACACGGAGACCGCCTTAACCAGGCGTGCGTTAGGGCGCACGAAGTATATAGATCCCGAAGTTGGAGAGTAAACAATTTCCGGCTAGAAGCGCAAGACTGTTTCGTTCCGTAAATGTGACTACACCCGCGAGACTGTTCCGATAGAGACTTTTAGCATGAGACTCCTTCAAGATACCACTGTTGTGACCCACACGCGAGACTGTCAAGTGTCGAGATCCAAGAGTTGCGACTCACACGCGAGAGAGAAACTCCTTCAAGTTACCAGTGTTGTGACCAACACGCGAGAGACTGTCCGTATCGTCACAGCTCGCCTTTTATATGTAGAATCTTCTGGAATTATCTTCTTATTATGTTTTATTTACGAATTTAAAATTACTATTCAGCCTAATAAATAATATTACCAAAAAGGATAGAAATTATACAAATTAAATATAAAAGTAATCCTGATGACAATAATTTAGGTCTTTTGTCAAATATTTGACAACAATAACAAAACATTAAACCTAATAAAATATATAAAAAATTACAGAATAAATGGATAAAAGATACAGAAAATCATAAAAGAAGTTAACAAAAGGAGTATTATAAGAGATACAAACTATGTGAGTACCAAAATACTAGACATAAAAACATGTAAGTATTATAAATACTACAACGGAAAGCATCTAAAACTAGCTTAGAAGTTCTTAATTCAGAATTTTTTCCAACACTTCTGACCACGCCGAGTATCTTGATTGATTTCTAGCCAAACATGCATAGGTATGTTATGTTTACTCCCTTCCTGAATTTTACATTTTCAAAGCGATTACTTAAGGAATTTGTAAATCTATACTTAAATTACTTTGTTATTATTTTTGTTTTGTATATTTGTTTAAATACGCAATCAAACCATCACTGTTCCTTCTCAACACTCAAATTTCAAGCCGCACTAACCCAAGTGTCGGGTTACGGAAGATGTTAAACTCAGTTGTCTATTCTTACAAATGCTTAATAAAAACTAAGGATTCATAAAATGTTTATGTGTATTCCGGCCACCAGTCATATTAATGTCTATAGCATGTGCCATTGACTTCTTTTGAATCGAGCAGATTAGAAAATCTGTCAGAATAATGACTTCCTTTCTAATGTGTTGGTAAATTTCATTTTATTATTGAGGACGTATAATATCAGAGTCCTGAATAAAGTTACAAATTCAAAAGGCAAAACACTTTTTATGTATATGTAATACTTACACAACTTGTTACTCGATTTGGTTTTTTGTCTGTTACTTTTTGATAATTAAAACGATTCTTTGATTGCGATTTTTTATTTATTTATAATAACGAATAAATTCGCATAAACGAATTCTAATAACGCCTTATTTTATGAACCTTCCAAGCCGCACCGTCCGCCTTCTTGTCAAATAGAATTTGTCATTTTTAATTAAATAGCTTTTTTTATTTCAATCACTAGAGACCTTTTGCCTGCAGTACCCTTTTAGTTATACCTTATTGATAAACAATGATAGCAGAGTCGTTTCAAAATTTGACATCAAAAGGAAACCTATACAATTATGTGTAAGGTCTCTAAAATGTTCTAGAAGATGTGAGAAGTTTTAAAATCTGCACTTAGTAACGTGAAATATATACTAAAATTATATCCAATGAGAGAAGTTCCAAGCCCAGCTATGGGAAAATTATGGATTGTTGTAATGAATAATGTCCAAGAAATTTACGATACGTTCCGGTCATCGTGACAGCAATCGTACAACTACTGGAGCCTTCCCAATTGCGTTTGACAGACTACCGACGAGCATTGACAGAATGAACGTTCTACATCACCCGGAAGCTCCTCCGACCAATCCAAGTACCTATCTTGTGAAGTTTTTTCTAACCTCCGTTCTTCCAACGCAGAAAAAAACTTACAAGGATCTTTTATAATTTGACCTCCCTGTAAAAAATAATCTCAGTAATAAAACATTTTGTTCACACAAAGGTTGATCAATTCATAATAAAGAAATTTAATCCTACCGTGTTTAGACTGCACAGTCTTAATCACCGCAGCGCGTTGACAACATCCCTTTGTAAACAAACTCATTCACGCTTAACGTAAACAGTCGATGTCGATAAAAGGTACGGTTTGAAAGGTTGACCGACTTGTCGGTCTTTTTGTGTAAATAGCCGACAAACGAGCAGACAACCCATCTGACGATGAGGAAACATCGGCGCCCATGGCCGTACGTAGTACGCAAAGGCACTAACAACGAATTGTTGGTCAGAAAAGACCCTGGAACTTTTTAACTTCTCGACATTGCAACTGAACAGATTAGAAAAATCACGGTGATACTATGTGCTACAGGCAAGTGTTTCTACACTTGTGAGGTTCTCCTCACAACCAAAGCTGTGAATCGTCGGAATTAATTTGGGTGGTACAGAGTTCAGCGACCTCCAACAGGCGGGACTGGTGTATTGCCTCGTCCGTTGTTCAGCAGGGTGCATTACGGGCAAGGGAGGTTTTCTTGACAGCAAGGATAAATGTTATCCTTTACACCCTTTGTAGAATATATGTAAACTACGTCAGAGATTTTACTAATGAGGCATTCCATCTTATTCCACAGCAGAAACCTTCGTTATAAATTGTATTTTTATTTTTTATTTTCTTTGATTTGTGCTATTTTCTAGGCAATGTAAAGATTTTATTATCTTTGTTATTAACAGATATTACATTAAATGAGACATTATTTAGCACCTTTAGAATGAAAGTGACTTAACTCAAAATTCCTGAAATTCCAGATTTTACAATAAATTTACTTAAAAAAGCCTACTCTAAAACCCCATGGTGAAAAAGAGCCCGAATTATGAGTGAGAAAGGAAAAAAGGGAAAACCTCATACATCAGTCTCGTTAAATTTACTCAAGACCATACATTTTTGAAAACTTTCTTCGTCATTTCCCATAAATTGCAATTTTTGAGTTAAGTCCCTTTCATTCTAAGGGTGCGATTTATATTTACGTATATGCGTTGGGGTAGCAATTGCATAATCCATCTCTGGTGGGATAACAATTCTGTAAGGATTATGTGGTCGTTGATCTCTCCGTGACCAACACCGTTTTGTAAACGATCGCGAAAAATATTACAATCGATTTTTACAAGCGTGACAGGTTCTTACTGGTAAAAGAGATTCTTAGGCGTGCAACAGATTCTTAAAATTTTAACAGATACCTAGGAATACAGTAGGAAACATCCACCTAACTACCGCGACGATCTAGTTACACACTTGACGTCCGCTATCAAATATTAATATTCCACGGCAAAGTTCACTAACCCCAAATTTAAGTAATATAAAATCTCGAATTACGCTCAGCTGATAGTTTATTGACATTATGCAAAGGTAACGAATAAAAATTCTTAACAAGTTAAAAGCTTTGGACAAGGATATAAAGACAAAAGACAATATTTTCTCGTGCGATTTATATGACCATAATACAAATACTACTTACTACATGTGCTCTATTTACAGAAACGTAAATTATCGTATTTGTTCAATCCATACCAGAGACGAATTGAAATTCAAAATCATTTAATAATTTACGTATTCTCCAAATACGCTTATTCACGTAATTTTTTGCTTCTAATACCGTTTCGAAAAGGTGCTTTAACATTGAGGAGATGAAACGGCAAAATAACTCCTCAGCAATCCTTCAACAACATCCGGTTATTACAAATTTAGTTTTAACCTGCATGGAATCAATTGCATCGTAGTCATTTAAAGGGGTCGTAGTCATTTACATATTCATCTATATTATAATACCTACAAGCTGTACACGTCGCTTGCAATTGGTTAATAGGTAAATCAGCTTTGGAACCTTATTATAAACAAACCTACTAAGTTTGCCTGCGAGAATCGATATATAGACGCCGCATTGAAACTTCTATCTAAGGTAACACTTAATAAACTGTGGATTATACTTAATACTTAATGTTTCATTATTTAATATTACGATTTTGTCTACTTTTTACTGCTACTTACTGGTACTGGTACTGTAAAATCTATACAGTTTGTTTTTTAGTATTTAAAACTAAATTGTTTATGGGAAACCAATGTCAAAAATGTTATAGAAAACCATCGTCAAAATTTTATTTATTTATCCCAACTTCTAGTCTTACGTATTAAAAATGTTTCATCAGCAAACAGTACAATTTTCGCATGATTGTTAATGAAATACGGCAAATCGGCAAAAACTAACATCAGTAAAATTGACATGTAATTACTTTTAACAAAATAGGAAATTTAAAAACGTCCAAAAATACTGGATTGACCTGTTACTCATAAAGTTCGTACCTTAACAGTAAGAATTGAGGTTAGTTCACCTATTGCTTTCTTTTTTGATAACAACGCGTTGCCGACGCTTGCGAAGTTAGGTATATGTTGGCGGTGGTGACCACGTCGGCATCATTGAGGCTCGGGTCTCTTCTCGTAACAACAGGGGCTTTGGCCATTTAGACTACCAGGCTGATCAAGTGTGAATTGGCAGAGTTCACAGATGTTTAAGCACTTTATAAAGAACTCTCAGGTGTATAGGTGCCTAAAGATTTGTCAATCATCGAACCAAGTGATAACCAATTTCTAATACGCACATAATTGAAAATTCAAAGAAGCATGAAGGATTCGAGAACTTCGTTGAAACCAGTAGGCTACCAATGATTTTTGCTTGTGTTGATATATTAATAATACTGATATATGTAAAAGACCCAAACATAGGATGTATGTATGGGGCAGTCGTAACTGTTATTAGCGTGGCACTTGGATAAAGACGCATATTGCGAACTTAAAAGTCACTTTTTACCATCTCATCATTCATTTTTTATTGGATTTATCCAAAGGTTTTCCTAAAAAGATCGTTAATAGCCACAACATTATTTTTTCCGTTTGGGCACATTTATCTAATCTGAAAATGTGTTCTGAGCAGTGATGGCCTAGGGCTTTGAACGTAGGCCTCACGCACGAGAGACGCGAGTTCGAATCCCGCAAACCCCTCTAATTTTTCAAATTATGCGCGTATTAAAAATCACTTGCTTTGGTTACTGAATACGTTGTATGTACGCAAAAACCTGTATACTTGAGAGTTTCCTACAATGGTTTCAAAAGTATGTGAAGTCTGTCAAGCGCAGGTTGCAATGGGTCGACAAGGGTTGTAATGAAGACGTATTCTACATATTTATTATAATACACAATTGGTATAAAACAAATGAAAACAAGTTACAAAGATATAATTCTAATTATTTCATTCACTGTGACTTCTAGCTTGACCTCTTAAAACGACAGTAATTAATGAAGGTTTAAATACATAGTAACACCGAAGTTTACATAAAGTAAAAAAAGCTTTAAATTGTAAGATCATTAGTCCAACAAAAACGACAGAAAACTGTTTACTAATGAAATCATCAGTTTATTTACGCTTTGTAGTAAACAGCCCTCTAATATGAGACAAGGAAAGCACTACGTGAATTGCCCGTAAGAAAGAGGGAGATGGATAAAACCCCATAGCCCCGCCCATAGCGCGTCAGGCTCCGTGGATTGGCTTCGGGCCACAATCTATAACACCATCAGTCTTCCATTGCGTGTCTTTTAAACCACAGCTTAATTACGCACAACTAATCAACTAGAGTGTGGAATGATAGTGCTTGTGACCAAAAATGGATACGTACGAGCAACATAACGAAATAAGTACTTCCTACAACAACAACAGCTTGAAACAAAACTTCAACGAGTGCAAGAACGACTTTTACAACTACACAGATGCTAGTGATAAACAGAAACAACTAGACGCGAAGGATTACATGTTCTTGGACCAAAAGAACTACCGCGTAAAAATAGAAGAGCAGCAAATAAATGGTAATTTGAACACTCCATTTTCTGTAAAAGATATCCTAAATATAAACCAATCGTCAAACTTTTACGAACGCCACGAACCTTGGAAACCCAACGAGCGAAGACCGAACGAATATGAACCTCTGTATCAAACTCAGTCATATTGTCCCGAATACTTCAGTCAGTTCCCAAACATCCCTGTCCACACAAACATGGAGCCGTATTGGAACCCAGAGGCTTACCACGACCATAAAATGGAAGACTATTACAATTATAATCCTTATTGTCACAACGTATATCACCAGAATCATGAGCAGTACTCTGATGTGTTACCACCATTAGGACATTACGCTATGGAAGTGCCGAAAGACAGTATGGAGAGGGAGGGCTTCACCACGATGACATTACTGCCTAAGCGAGAGAAAACACAGCCTGAATGTCCACCGTATCCTGGCGAGTCACTGAATAAATTCCCTGCGTTGTCTAGAAAAGTCTCTAGTAAGTTTTCGTTTATTTTATTTGAAAAGATCGTTTTTAATAACGTTTGTTGAAATTTGTTTAGCTGTTCCATCTTAAAAAAAAAACTTTTCTAAACGATTATTGAAACAAATAAGTACACTTAAAGTGATATGTATTCGATAAGTTTACGCGATAATTTATTTCGATAGTAAATCTTTGCTCATTAATATAAGTGATCAGAAAATTAAGTGACAATAGCCTGCTGGATAACAATGAAACTTGCGTTCATTATATTAATATTGAGAATTTTACATATTATTTGTTACTCTATCTTCATAAATGGGGGGATAGACCCACCCTTAAAAAAATTGTAATTGTATATATATAGTTTTGCTGACAAGGTATTGTACATATTTCAACAATGTTCACTAGAATGAATACTGATTTTCATTTATTCGAAACAATCAAAAGTGTTTTCGGACGAATACTTCAGCGATTGATATATTATCCATTTACCAATCGCTCAAGATAATCATATTTAAAGTCTGCTTTTTTACTTTCAATTAATATTATTTATTGTCACAGACCTCTAACACACTTACGTGTACTGTGGGTTTATTAGAAATCAATATTAATAAATAATTGCACCATGTTCTGCAACACTTAAAAATAATGCCAACTTAATCGATGCAAAATATATGAATGATTTATATAAATTTATCTTGCGTTATACTAAACCTGGTTTATACAAACTACGGTTTAGTAAAAATATCCTAAAAACTATTTAAATTAAAACACACTTTTTTTTCCGTAATGATTTAATGACTTAAGACATAGTACAAATATGACAATTGAGGAAACTTGTACAATAAATGTTCAATGTAAATGTCAGTATATATATTAATTAAGCAATGAATGTTTCTTTAACAGAACAACAGCCCTCATGCAGTACTAAACAAGACAGAAAAGACAAGAATGTTAAGAGAAAACCTCGGATTCTCTTTTCACAAACACAAGTTCACGCCCTGGAAATCAGATTCAGAGCACAACGATACCTCACAGCGCCGGAAAGAGAACAACTCGCGAAGACCCTCAACCTGTCACCCACGCAAGTGAAGATATGGTTCCAGAACCGAAGATACAAAAGCAAACGGATCAAATCTC
Source organism: Megathymus violae (assembly GCA_003671415.1). NCBI lineage: Eukaryota > Metazoa > Arthropoda > Insecta > Lepidoptera > Hesperiidae > Megathymus > Megathymus violae. The sequence continues at coordinate 1,562,654 of PDGT01000028.1, forward strand.
CTGAAGTATCCACCTCAACTGATGCAAAACCGAGTAAACCTACGGGAAGGAAGCTTTATAAACCAGACAGAGACGTCACTAGTTTCGAATACAAAGAATGCGAGATAGAGACAACTGACAGTGTAAACGCGATATACTTTGACGATAGTTTGACGTATGAGGACGAACAAAACGGTGATAAGTTCTACAATGTCAGGCAACTCGACTGCAACGTAGGAACTAGTTCAGATATCAGTGCAATGTACACGGAAATGCCAAAAGACGATGTGTATAAGGACGCCGAAATGAAAAAATATTTTCCCGTTAGTTATGTTTGTTAACTTAGAACTGCATGACAATCGTAGTAAACTAAATACACTGGAGAGGCTGTAATATTTGAATTTGACAATTTTTCTAAATCAATTTTCAAATGCAGTGCTTGTATGCGCGACCTCAAAAGAACTAAAATTTTGTTCAGTTATGTCACTTTGTTTTGTTACTGTCCAAATGTGATATTAATTCCTGAGGTATCTCACTACTGTAAAATTAGCCAAGCGCCAAAATGCCAGGAATCTAATATTTAGGGAAATGAACAATGGAAAGCCAATTACGTGTATTTATCTTATAAATATTATTGATAACAATGACTGAAATTTTTGCTCTAAAACGTGGAAACAAACAAAGAAAATTACATTAATTGTGTTTCGACTTGAAAGAAATGATACATACAATTCAGATGGTTCATTTCAATTGTGGTAAATTAAAACATTTGTGACGGAAAACAAACAGCTCCATGATTTCACAGATGTAACTCAAGCATTTCGGTAATCTTGCATATCAAACACACAGCTGATCTTGCGGTGGAATTATTATCAAACATAATCGATGGTAGTTATTTTAGCAAATTTTACCGTTTAAATGATCAGTTCGTTTACCTTAGCACTTATCGTTACATTAATCGTGCAATTAGCTGTGATTTTGATTTCAGAATTAGCGTGCAAAAGTGTCTTTTCTGAAGTTGGTTTGAATGGTCCTAAAAAGTGCAATTTTACTCACTTCACGGTCACGTATGCACTCGTTTCTTCAATTTATGTACAAGTAAACTTTATTTCCACGTTTCAGATGCAAATGTCTTTGTAAAACATTACGACTGTGCCATTTTAGACTGATTGCCAAAGAGTATTATCGTTAATTGTAATGTTACGGATTAGTGTTAATGTATGGATATTTTTATATATTTACTAAGGTGCGCGCTTGTGCAATGATAGAATAATTATATTTTGTGAGTAGCTTTATGTCGAAGTGTTCTGATAGAGTTAAAATGTGTCGTTTTGTAAATAAAATTCATTACAAAATATCAAACAATCTCTTTGTAACCCTTACTAGTAATCACAGAGTCAGTACACTAATAGGAAAATTACCGAAGATACAGCCAAGCTGTTAATAATTATTTAAAAAGCTTTCGTGCCTTAAATATTGTTAAAGAATTTGAAACACATTTTTTTAGTAATTCAAGCTCAAAACAAAATTATTTAAATTATTATAAGAAAATAGAATTTTTGAAGCAGAATAATACCTGTTTTTCGTCAAAAATAAAATTTAATTACACTTTTTATTTCAAAGGGTAACATTTATTTAAAAAGGAATACTATATAAATTAAAAATATAAATTCAATAATAAATTTTACTTTTCAAAAGTTAGTGACAAAAGTTTTCAACGCAGACGTAATTATGATGGCTGTTAATTAACTATAAAGAAATATATATTATTATCAATGCCAAATTTTAGTCATGTCCTTAGTCATCATCATCATCATCATCTCAGACGGACAACGCCCACTGCTGGGCATAGGCCTCCCCAAGGATCTCCACGACGATCGGTCCCGCGCTGCCCTCAGCCAGTGGCTACCCGCGTCCTTAGTATCGACGAGCAATTTTAGAAAATTTAGCATGCCTCAGTATTATAGCTAATCTCTTGTCAATAAGCAAGGAAATAGGCCACCTGAAGATAAGTTATCACTACTGCCCATAGCTGTCCTCAACACCAACGGCATCACCAACGAGTTACCGACCAAGACGTGACTGCAACTGAAACAATTTGAAAACATTCCACAGATGATTCGGTTAAATAAAAATGTAGAGTGGTAGGTTGCTGGTGGATTGCGGTAAGTAGATATACAAACCATCACGAATAAGTAACGTTCTTACCATTATAATAAATAAAACGACCATAAAATCAGCCACTAAACTGAACTTCAATAGAAAACTTCACGAACCCCTTCATAACAGCTAGATTTTCATTTTCATTCCCTTTGTATTCTGATAGTTATATGTATATATCAATTGTTTGTATACGTTTACAGTATTAACACCAATACTTAATATTCATATGCATATATATTATATATATTATTTATTTAAAAAAAGTGTTAAGAATAGATGGTGCCTTTTCCCGGGGGTGATGGTGATTTTTCCCGATTGGCTAGAATCCCACCCTCCTTCTAAAACCAACGCTAAAATGTTAATATATAACAATGCGGTCTCCCCGCCTCCATTTCGGTCGGCAACGCATCGCTGATGCCTTTGGCGTTACTGACGTCCTTGGGTGACGGTTCTTTACTGCTCATTAGTCTATTAGTAACAAAGAAAAAAAACCTGAATATAGGTATCATAAAACACCTAATTAAAAAAAACAGTAACAAATCTTTCTGGTGTGGTTACTATTCCTTCGTGCTTAACTACTCGTATAATTAATGATTGTAGCTGAATTTCGGTCAAAAGGCCAACATTAGCTTATACTGAACAGAAAAAAATGCAGAATTTAAATCGTTTCACGCTTGACGTTGAATCTTGAAGTTGCTAAGCATAAAATCAGTGTGAATAAAAAATAACAAAAATCATGAAAGGAACGTTCCCTCGCAACGTTTCAGCGTTTTAGTTCAATTTGTAGCGGCGGCCCTTATCTGAATTGCTACCACACCGCCTCGATTGGAGCGCGGCTATAGTAACGAGCGGCTGGAACGCCAAACGTGCCTAATTTTCTTCATTTTTGCAGCGTTTTTATTAAACGATTTCCCGTAGTATTATTGACGAACCTGTCGATTGTGCCTATCGTGTGAGTTAGATGGTTAGGTGCCGTGGTTCAGCAAATTACTCTCCATGTATACACAAATTCACAAAATTTCGACTCCTCTTTATAACATGAATATAGATATAAATATAGATTAGTCCTATAAGTATACATAATGTTAGTAAACTTAACGTCCTTGCCAAAATCGCGAACAAATCGGAGGTTTCCCACAAAATTTTTCTTTTCTGATGCAATCTTAATTAGCTTCAAATACGCTTATTCGCAGGCCAGTGAAGAACACGGATCATTCCTCATTGCGTAGATTAGTTCCAAAAATTAGTGTAGCGTACAAAATTGGTACTCAATACCCCCAAACTACTAAATACAGTAAGTATTTAGATAATCATTAATTTAACACTTTTGCATGTTGCAGTAATTCATGTTTTAATTTTAATTTAAATTAACTCTGATATAACAACATTAGCATTAACGTTAATTTAATTAATTAAAGCTAAAATTAATTTAATTCCTTATAATCATAAATTGTTTCTTTCGATTTTGTTTGGACATATTTTGACGTGTAATATTGTAGAGCATTTTTATTTAAATCGAAATAAAAATTAACAAATTTTAAAATAAATAAATAAAAATAAAAGCCGCCTGTCTATTTATCCCATCCCTTGTAATGGGCGCCGGCGCCAAGATAAGATATTGATCCCTCAAACACGTGTTATATGAGAATATGAATTCCCATACAGGTCTGGGCACGGCCGGTTCACGTAACCTGCAGCGAGAGATGGGAGCACCACCTGCCCTTAAAAGCTTTATAGGGTGCACGCACCAATCAAATTTTTACCTAAGGGTTCGTCCAAATTTTATTATGATTTTATTACCATTAAATAATCTAATGTTTTGTTTTTATATCACTTAAAACGGTTTTATTGTCAATAATATTTGTCAAGATTTTTGTGTACCTAAATAAAGTTTTATAATAATAAAGAGAATTAAAACAAAAGTTTTTAAAAGAATTAATTTATTAAAAAACCATTAACATAAAAAAATCGCCAATAAAATTAAAGATATTTTGTATACTCATACCGGAAAACAAGAACACATTGAAAACCCGAACAAAAATTTATAGAGAATATATGTAGGTATCATAAATATAAAAGTTATCGTGAGTACCCGTATTACACTAACTGTATATACATTATGCCGTGATATATTTTCATAATTTTAAAATATAAGAAGTCAAAATATATACGCTATATGATTTAAAGAATAGTCTTTGATAATTTTCTCACTAGTGGTCTACAAGACTCTAAATATGAAGACTATTGAACGCTATCCCAGTCAAAACTTTGAGTTCACTATAATATTTTCAAATGCAGTCTACCTCTCCGCTATTTGGCCAACGAGGTAGATGGAGTTTAGCCCTCGCATTGTGACGGACCAGAGCCCAGCAGTGGGACAGGAATGGTGATAAGTTTCAGTCTATCTACTGTTCGTCCATTCGTGCCTATTCACTATAAATAGAAATTGTTAATAATGAGACGTAGTACAAAGTACATTTATATAAATGCATCTATCTGTCTGTTCTGTTCGTACGCACGTGGGTGTTTGATGTATTAATATTGGCGGTGCTTTTAAGGTTATCGCGGTGTGGAAGGTGATCTGGCCCGATAGTCCGACACCACGCCACCCGAGCGTACGGCCGCACAACAGTTTTGGCTCACGTACCAAAATAATATATTTTAATTATATATTGACATGAAAAATCCAGAGATAAATTATGAATTTACTTTCAATTTTTCCTTTTAGATACTTATAAATTATTTGAATTCTCGCAGGGTAAAATCTGTCGGTGCTCGCACAAAGCAATAAGGTTCTTGACTTCTCTGTCTAGCTCTATTAAAGTTAACCAAAAATGTGTTTTATATTGCTTCGGCTGTATATTAGCATTTAATTTTATTTTGTTTATTACATTAATACAGTTAACACTAAAATCATACATATTAAATAAAAAAAAAAAGATTAGTGTCACTCTAATTACATATAAAAACTTTTAGAGTAAAAATACACAGCCATAATTAGTTAAAAAATACAGATAAATCATTAAATAGGTATTGATATTACAATAAATTTAATAAATCTTTCTTTTTTGCTTTCTTATCATTTCCTGGCCGCCAATGCATCAGTGATCACTTTGGTCTTGCTGGTGTCCTTGAGCGACGGTGGCCACTTGCTGTCGGGTAGCTCGTCTGCTCGTTTGTCGGCTATTAACATAGAAAAACATAATTAAGTTTCATAAAATTAAGTACTAAAAATGAAACGTTTCATTATGATTAAAACTTATTTAATGAGTACAATAATTTATATAAATGATAAAATATTAATTGGGATTCAAATAGATTTGAAGAGATAGTCAATAAAAGGATTCATCGCTCTCTTCTTGCTTAGCAACGCATCGACGACATGCCTTCATTGACTACAAGACAACACGTGCACTGGATGGTAATTGACTGATTGGATGGTGACGAATTTATAGTCGGTAGGGAGTAGTCCGGGAAAAGGGACCCAAATTCGATTCCTGGCCCAGACCAATTTATATAACAGATAAATGTTTGTTCTTAGGTCATAGGTCTGAGATATCATATTTGTGTATGCTACTCGAAACAGACAACACTCTTGCAGAGGTAGGCATAGGCGCACAATGTAAAACAAATACAAATAGTGAAAACCTGAGATATATAAATATTATATAAGTGTCTACCCTAATAAATAATCGAATCGAGGAGTTTGGAGTCATTTAAGCTCACAATAACTTTAATTCTTATTCAGAAGAGGAAGTTATTGCTGCGGGTGTACGCCATTACTAAGCTCCCGTACAGTGCGCTCTGCTCGTTAGCTTTTATTTGGACTGGACTCCTGTTCGAACGTCACTACACTGTCGAGCGTAAAAAAATATAAACAAATCAAATAAAATAGTACGACAATTAAAGTAATTGTAGCGTTTATAACCATAAGTATGTGTACGGAACTGCGAATGCTGTTCGTAGTTGGATGGGTGATCGCTAATGGGAATATTTTTAGCGTTTCCGTGGTTTGGAGGAGACGTTAATTTGTTGAACAGTTTCTGATTATTAGATAGCATTTATTAGGGGCTATGTCGGTGGCACTCGAGTGGCATAAAAATTTAACTATAGGCACTTGGGTTCGCCACTAAACCTAACTAATCCGCACGGGAGCAGCATGATTGGAGTGTGTTCTAAGCCTATTCAATCACGAGGAACACCCGTACTTTATATTAGGCTGCTAATGGCTTAATGCCATTGGGATGGTGAAACTGTAACAGTATTAATTCAGAGGTCTACAGTCTGTCTCTGCGCGACGCACTCGAGTTTAAATCCTGCATCTCTCATTTTTCAAATTACATGTCCAAGAAATTAATTATCACTTAAGTAAAGGAAAACATCGTGAAAAAATCTCCACTTGACATTCTACTTACTTAATGTTTTCAAAGGTGGTATAATCAGCTGATTTAGACGTAGACTGCGTCACGGACATTCAATAAATCTTCAAATTTTTAATAAAAAACAAAATAAGGACGTCAATGATTTTAAGCTGTTTTTAGCAATATCAATGTGAGCGAAGTCCTGATCTTAGCTTAAAAACAATTATGAGTTGTAATGATAATGATAGTTCGATAACTTTTATGTCCAGTTATTAATTTAATCGATACTTATCTTAAATCCAGACAATTTAGTCTACCAGAGTTTATGTCGACGATGAAATTAAATCGTAATAAATAAGTATAAAAAAATTATGTGTTTGTATTTTTGTGTTGTGTTTTGTGTGGAAAAATCTGATAATCCCTTGAGCTGGTTTGGTTTCTGGCACACATGAGTCTACTGAAACATGCTACGAACATGAAACTCTAAAGTTTCTATCCTCGACTCGAGTTCCTATTTCATGTAATCTTTAAAATTAAATATTAATAACGAAGTTTTATACTTTCCCATGTCTCGAGTTGTACGCAGCGATCTTTCTCAGTGTGTTATCAGCGTTCAGTACATGTGCACAGTTTAATGTTCCCATTCTGTTTTATTCAATTAATTGCCGCCCGATGATGTCGGTTCAGCATCAGGATGGTTAAATCATTGCGCTCCGACACGTTACTCACCGTATGGAGAATATGAACAGTTCTAGGAATGCTGCTATGAATCTTATCGATCTTAGAATTTCTTTAAAATAAATGTCAACTTTTAATTTTTTTTTTGCTTTGTTGAGCGTTATCGAATGACGAGCGTGACTGAATGAACGGCATAATTTTATTTTTCAATCGCTCGGCTCAGGCCTTTTCAATATCCGGGGTAATGGCTAAGGCCTCCACACTATCCAAGTGCGAATTAGTTGACTCTACACACTTGAGATCATTATGAACAACTCTCATATATTTCCTCACAACATTTTCTTAATCGAAGCAAGTGATTAATAATTACTGAAACGTAATTATAAAAATTACGTCCAAGATTTGCAGATTTGAATGGTAGTGTAGCGCCTCTCATTCTTAGATATTTATCTGAATTCTGACAGTAAGTACAGGAAACAAAGGTATGATATGGGCTTTTTTTAAGTAGATACTGTTATGAATTTATCGAATCTATATATTGAATATTTTTTGAAAATTCAAATGTATATAAACATGTTGTTGATTCAGAGCCTAAACGTATATATTTTTTTTCTGTCCGTCTCAAAACATATTATACTGAAAGGCTGAAGGCTACCGACTAGATGGTTTCAGCATGCTTCAAACTTATATTATGCAACAAAATATAGAAAATTTTGCATCCCAGTCAATGAGTGTGTCCTCGTGAATTCTCCAAAGTAGTAACTCGTATACATACATTATTTTTTATGTTTTTTACATAACTTGTCACATATTTACAACAAAACAGCTCTACCCATGCTCCCATTAAAAAATGTAAAATTGTTTAAAAAACTCAACCGTACTACAGCGAAATCTTATCAGTGCACTGACAAATCTGGGGTCACATCCATCGGCGGGATGAAAAAACTGATACTTTAGTCTCAGGCGCCGACACGCTGCAGTGCCGATAAATAATATTAGCATTTTGTTATACAACTGAACCGGGGCCCTACACAATGTATGCTAGCGATGACGAAATTAGAAAACATTAAAATCTATGAAGTGACTTATGGCTTAATTTTTCAAAAGTTCAGCGATTGCTTAGACGCAATTCAGTTGCACGGGCGTAGCGCACAGAGTGTAAGCGCATGTTTCCAATCTTGGATTTTTACTTCGGCTACTTGGACCGACCTAAAAAAATAGTGTTAAAAAAATTCTTTTCAGTTGACAGGAGTTTCTCGCGTCGGCGCCACGCTGCCAATAAATTACATTGGTATTTCAATACGCCGTCCACATCCACCCTTCGTACAAAAAAATACTTGAGTCGCCTGCATAGTTTTTACTTTTGGATGCTACTAGTTCAGCTCTCACGGGTTTTGGGAATACTGCTTTAGTTTTATCAAATTAAAAAAAAAACTACAATATAAAAAGTTAAAGCTTATAATGTTGGTAAAAATAAAGTCCAGGGATTTCAATTGAATTCAAAAGTTTTATTCGAAGTAAGTTGTTTAGAAAATCAAATATTGTCATTGTTTCACCAAGAATCTTCGATGAGCATTCTTGGTAAAAGAAGTGTCAAGAAACACTCGAGCAGAATATTTTCCTACGTATGTATAGTTACAAAGAACATTTGTCACTGCTTATAATTATATATCTAACTTAAGCAGTCTTGTCTTTAAGATAATTATACAGCTTTCATTAACATTTCGCTGTAACTTAAAAAAAATAGCTTTTGACATAACTTGAAAAACTAATAATATGCTAGTGACATCAATATAGAGGGTTTTTTAAAGTAAGTAGTCGATAAAGGATCAAACCAGCCATCTGATGATAAGTAGTCTCCGTCGCCCTTGGACTTTAGGAACACCAAAGGCGTCACCAAAGTATTGCCGACCGAAAAGATATCGAGGGATTCGCATTATTACTGGCTCTCTGACAATATCTAATTATGAAATATTTCACGGTCGATTTTTGAATAAGGGTGGTAGCTGGCCAGGCGGGTAAAATACCCTACCACCATGCAAATCAAACTGGCTGGTACAGAGTCCACCGACCTCCAACAGCAGGGACCTGGCGCCACAGCCACATCCGTAGTTCAGCAGTGTGCACCACGAACAGGAGAGGTTGGTTTAAACTCAAAAAAATTTACTGACCTAACGTAATTTTACTATAAAAATTTTCACGTCTACCCATAAACAAGTCAGTTTTAAGACTGATCTTGATACAATCAGTTTAGGCTTACTCCAAATGTTTCTGTGACTCAGGCTCTAATCGTTACGTTAATGAAACTTAATTTGAATGTCTTCGTACGAGTAGTCATGACCCATCTCTAATATTCCTATTACGTGCGGATTAGCGATTAATTATCACTTGCCTAATTATTTTGGTCGTATTGGAGCGGCCTAGAATACTCCCCCGAATCCCATGTTGGTAGAAAAGGGTGTCATAAGAGGCGACAGAAGCCATCCTGCTTGATGGTAGGGCTTCGCGTAAGGATTATATTATCAGTATTATTATTATTATTATTAAGTAAGTGAAGCCTGCCTGGCTAGCTACCACCCTCCTGCTTGAGTCAGCCGCCAAACGACTCGTCGTGTTGCGGCTGGAGGCTTGAGAGCCAGTACATTCTTTCTTACCTTCTTCTCATTTCCTGGCCGACAACGCATCAGTTATACCTTTGGTCTTGTTGACGTCCATGGGCGACGGTAACCACGTCCCATCAGGTGGCTCGTCTGCTTGTTTATCGATTTTTAACATAAAAAAAAAACTTGCTTTCATTTCGGTGACGAAAAACATCGCTTAACAACCTTGAGATACGTGAGAGTCCCTACACCACAGTATTTCCAAAGGTTTGTTGAGTCTGTAAATCCGCATTTACCCAGCGAGTTGGAGTTTGGCCTTTACATCTCATGTTGTATGAGAAGACCCAGCAGTGGGACAGTTATGGGTGCAGTGACGATGATAGTGTCCACGGTGCTAGTCCGGCAACTTCTGTTTAGCCCACCACGTTTGATTATTTTGATTGTGAAAATTTGGAATTTCATTTCGAATGTTCGAATTCACAGCTTTCGTCAGTACAACATCAAAAAAAAAACTCAGATAACGTAAGGATTGAAATATTTGTAATCATAATCCGCTTGTAAATAATTCCTCAAAAGTCATACCTGATTGTTTAAAATTATGTTTAAACTAAACCACAGTGTTGTAACAGAAATGTTAAAATGTATTTTGTGATATGTTTAGTAAATAAAAATAAATTTAATGAATACATAAAGTTATTATGTTTAAAAATAAGAATAAACTTAAACTTTGTCTCATTTTCCCGTATTAAGATCTTCTGGATACGAGTTGCATGCATATAAACTAAGAACTAACAAGATGACTATTTACGTAAAACATTGTAGTTAGGTCATACCTGATATCAAAACTTAAGTTTAAAAAGTTTTATTCGCTGTTCCTATGAAAATACAAATTAATTTCAGAATAAATACTATCAATATTGTTCAAATATATTTAAAAGTTTTTTAATATATATTTTTATATTAAAAAGACCAAGAATCGTACCGGGACTCCTCTTCAGAAAGTAGGGTTACACGAACACCCATAGGGTTGTCAATAATAATATATCTATATTCATATATATATTTATATTTATAGTTTTAGGAAGAAGTTCAAATGGCAGGTCAAATGTTTTTATAACTAGAGGTCAGCGTGCATTCTAAAGTTTGTCAATGACTTATTGCTACCATACGGTGGACGAGGCGGGCTGGCGCCGGTCGCAAAAACCGCCAACAAAAAATAAATGTGCAAAATTACACGGTCTATTTGTGAACGCGTTCATGGATTCTAAATGCTTTTTTGTTTTGATTTGACTTCGAGTTTTTTGGTACTGCACTGGTAGCCGACGTCAGTTATTTATCATTCAACAAGATCCACTACTATCCCACGTACGTATATGCTTCAGAGACTTCGGTATAAATATTTATCTCGATAATAGACACGTGCTGAATATTTATACTAGTAATAAAACTTTAACGCAGCCAATTCTGTATCTACTCTTTTCATATTTTAATGTAGGTAGGCTTTATTATTGACAAAGAGATGTAAACATTTTTGGATGGACGTCTTTCTGAACGTGTACGACACTAAAACCAATGAAGAGATTTAGATGATTCTTGGTGTATTTGGAATTTATATCTTGGGTCAGAATCTAGGCTCTTTTCGTCTCCGAAAATAGTTTTGTTCTCACAGAATTTTACATAGCAAAGCAAGGGCAGGTTAGTTATGTACAAACTTTAGAATATGCTCATATTTCGACTGCTTTCGTCTTGAGTCTTAGGCCACGGATCGACCAAGAGCAACACGGGCGTAGTCAGAAGTCGGATGTGTGACAATGAGCCGTTCAAATGAAGCGCATAACTATGAGTTTTTATTAATCCAAGCAAATTATTATCTCCCTCGGACAAATATGTGACGTCAGACTGCTGATTGCTGCGTCATTGGATCGCGTGAGTAAACTCCTCCACTTGAAATATTTTAAATACTTCACCTTCCAGTGAGTTGCTACTACATATTTAGGGAGTTGCAATGAACCTATTCGTTCTTAAAGTTAGAAATAATTACAAATCAATTTATTATCACAACGTAATGCAAAAGCTTTGCATGAGCGCGATAATCTTAAAAAATACTCCATGCATATCAATGTAGTTTTGGTCAATTGATAGATCAAAGCCCGTGTAAAGTTCAGATGCACAGAACAAACATGAAATATTTATAAAAAACTTCAAAAAACGAGTAACAATTGTATCGGATGTCTTTACTATCTACAAACTTCAGAATGTGAAGAGAGGGCGTTTACTAATTATAAATACATGATAATGATAATATGAATAAATATAAAGACTCACCGACTGACATAGTACTTAATATAATCGGTTTAAGAATATAAAATTGGATGCAAGTTAAACTACAGCATCAGAACCAGATATTCGATCAGTCTGCAGATCCTTGCTTAGTTATAAACCATCGATTCCACATTCAATCATTCAAAATACATATCGATATAAGTAATATGATCTCACTCCGTATACTCTAGATGCACATATTTTATCTCTCTCCCTAAAGTCATTAATAAGTTATGTAATAATTAATAGATTCATCAAAGATGCATAAAGATAGTAACGAACCGGACTTGTCAAAACTAATAACCAAAAAAATATATTTATTCATCGTTCTCTACAAAGTCTAACGACATTAATTGACTCTTATTTATTGACCGGTCATCAGGCGACCTCACACAAGCAGACCTATACATTCAATACGTTCGTGCGTTCGTAAATCTCGCCATAACACAACAGAGGGTGATTATAATATCAGTTACACCGCACACCGCATTGAACACCGGTCAAAAATGACAGCCGTGTTTGGTTATCATCAGTATTATAATATTAAGGGCAGCTTTTTTGCTGCAGTTAAAAATTTAAAAATATTTTTTCGGCTTGTACTTCATTTTAATATTCAAATGAAAACAGTTTAATTTATTGATGTATTAAATGTTAATAAGTCGTTTTTATACGTCTCGTGGTTGTAGTAATTTTTAAATGATTTGATTGGGTGATTGACATTATTAGAAAAATTAGAAGTAGCGTGAAGAATAACCCAAGTAAGTCCCCCGAGGAGAAACCGACGTTCAAAGTTACTAGGCTATCGCTGTTTTCTTGTGTTCTCTATTCTTCTCAAAAGTAAACGAATCATCCTAAATAAGTGACAAGCACTACTCATAAACAACACCACCAATGACAAATTGCCAATTCCATGTTAATAAAATACCAGTGGTAAACTACACACTTTCGAATCTTTTATTAAAAAATATATTGACATAGTTAAAAATACTATTCTACTCATTTATAGAATGAGCTGCCATCTATTGATGACAAGAAAACATATGGAAACAACTTATTATAACATTTTTGTGTCTTTTCATTTTAAACAATAATAAAATTAAATAATAAACATTTTTAATCATCACTGTTACATATATAATACATATTCTTTATCAAACAAATCAATTAAGGATTATACTTACAGCGCCATCTAGTGAGCAATAGTTATATCAGAACAATACAACCGCCCTCTGGTGTATACTTAAATTTTATATTTACAAAATGGAAATGTAGATGACGTAGGTAGTCAATAAAATTTTGAGAATGAAGTACGATTATAATTATACTTTAATGTAATCATATGAGAGATAAATTTAAATTTATGTTGAAACTATTCTGTATCATCCAGTATAATCACGTCTGTACTTACGTACGGTGGTGGAGTTCTTTACCTGCCTGGATACCTACCAGTTACTTCTCGTACTTCTTCTACTAATTTAATTTTTTTTATGTAAAAGGCGGGCAAACAGGAATACGGTCCACCTGGTGGTAAGTGGTCACCGTCGCCTATGGACACGTGCAGCATCCAAGGAGCTGCAAATGCGTTGGCGGCCTTGAAGAAGTCGATGGACACTCTTTTTGAAGAACGCCATATCTCAGCGCAAAGGGAATGCCTCTGGTGGAAGGTTGTTCCAAAGCTCGCAGGTTCGTGGCAGGAAGGACCGAGGGAACCACTGCCACGAATCGAGGTGATGCGGGTGGAACCGCAACCTTTTGCGGGTGGTGCGGTGAAGGAACGTGAATGGGGGCATCAGGTTGAAAAGTTCTTTAGAACATTCACCATAATAGAGACGGTAGAGGACGCATAGAGAGCCTACGTCTCTCCGGATACTTAAGTCCTCTAGGTCACCTGTAAGATGTGTAGGTAGCGCAAAATAACGAGGTTAACTATCTTCGGTGACAGCTTTTTTGTTTCGAATGATTATTGTTGAGGTAAATAATTCAAGATGGTAACATTGACCAATAAAAAAATATGCTTTCAACATTAACGTAGAATTAAAAATAACCTATTGATTTCAACGTTGGCGTCAGTAAATACGTCGTGAATAAACCGACATACGTGAGTGTTCTTTACAAAGAGGTTTAAGATGTGTAAACTCTAACATAAAACTACCCTCACATTGTAAAGAAAGTCCTGAGCACAACAATATTTATGGGTTATATTGTCATTGTAACAAATAGGTATCATACTTAATTTTGATTAGACCATTCCCATAATTCTAAAATAGTTTTCACTCAACACGTATAAGGTTGATAAGCTGTAAATAAATAATAATACGTAAAAAAATAAATAAATAATATAACTAATAAATATAATAAATAATAATAATAATACGCTGTGATAAGCGGTTCTTCCTCTTCCATCTTTACTGATAAGACTTCGAGGATGCCTTTGATGTTACAGATGTAACCAATTAACATCAGATGACCCGTCTGACCGTTTGACAGCTATTAACACAAAAATAAATTCATGTAATAAAATATTATACATAAATTGTTTAAATTCAGCCACTAATGAAAATTCAAACTGATGCATAAATTAATGATTTTGATGTAATAGGAAATATATTTAAGAATCAAATTAAAGCAATAAAAAAAATACACAACTTACAATTCACTTCTGACGTAATAAAAGAATATTTTATTACCAGCCAGCTTCTTAAGATCTCTTCAATAACGCACTAAAATAGAAGTCTTTCAAATCATTTCAACTTCAAATCGACAGGCACATCGCGAGTAGTTATTGATATTGTGATGTTCAAAGAGCGCCAAAGATAACAAAAAAGCACTTAAACAAAGAGTCATTGAAGTGAATCCACAATGTCGGTAATTGGTTTAGTGAATCAGTAATGAGTTTCCGATCGGACGCATGAACTCATTCGTCATTCAATCGGCTTGTAAAAACGATCTGAATAAACGTTGGGCAGAGGCCAAATCCATTCTTTCATCTAATCAGTAGAAAATATGGAAAATTACTGTATTTTGTCAATCATAAGTGTTTAAATGTTAGTCTAGTAACCTGATTATTGAGAAAGGTATATGAACATTTTACAGACAAGATTACTTCGACATAAGTTTAATATGTAATTAAAAGATAATCTATGTGACAACTGTATCTTGTCACTTTGTTCGGGGACCAATTACTGTAGGTATGTTGCAGCGATGGCGTGGTTTGAGTTTCAAAAATGTTCGTAAAACCCTATTTGGAATAAAATTTTATTCATTTCTGGATTTAAAGCACATAAGTGATTCACTGCACGGTTATTTTCTCACAGCCAGCATATGATGCAGTGGAAGGATCAGACGCAAGATCTCACTAACGAACAATATTCTTTACCAAGCAATCGAGCGTCATTTTCGCACATAATGCATTTTGATTATGTACCTAAGTGGTGATGATAAACAAACAGTCTACTCTCGATATTATAGTCCAGAACTTTTAGAATTAGCTATCGTTGCCGGGATACAATTTCAGACTGTGCATTTGGAATATTTTCAAATTTCTTTGTTGTTGTTCGTTGTTGTTTCGGGATATTAGCAACAAAATAAACAGTATTTTTTTATTTGTTCTTAATATAACAAGTTAGTAAATCTTTTCTATGAAACTTCTCGATGGATCAGAAGGTAACTATTACGAATATTCATAAACAAATAAAAGGTTGGTACAAAAACATCCTTTAATTAATTTAGTTATAATATGGTACTAATAGAATCTATACATATATAGCTATCAAGAAAATAAAAAACGCAAAAAAAAAAACATTTATTACTTTTTGTTAGAAAATGGATCAGAAATTCGACAAATATATATATATATACATATTTATATAACATATGTGATTTTGAAAGTTTAGTTATTAACATTATTTTGACTTCATCGAACACAAATATGTACTTTTTGTTTTTCCTATCATGATGGTTTTAATTTTTTTTTTTTATGGTAATATTCGACAAACGAGCACACGAGCCACCTGATGGTGAGTGGTCACCGTCGCCCATGGACATCAGCAAGACCAAAGCTATCACTGATGCGTTGTCGGCCACGAAATGAGAAGAAGGTTAGAAAGTACTGGCTCTCAATCCCCCAGCCGAACACGACGAGTCGTTTGCCGGCTTACTCAAGCTAGCTAGTTTGGTAGCTAGCCAGGCAGGCTTCACAAAAAGGTACCAGATAAGGTAAAGATACCAGTAATACTATTAATGACTTAATAATAATATAGATAATCCTTACACAAGCCCTACCACCAAGCAGGCTGGCTTCTGTCGCCTCTTACGACACCCTGTTCTGCCAGCATGGGATTGGGGGGAGTATTCTAGGCCGCCCCAATACGGCCAAGCCAAATTTTCATATAAATTCGTGGACAAAATTAGAGGAACGCAAAAAAAAGGTTTAATATCTCGTGTTATAATTATCGTGCGTACTGGCCACATATATTAATATACTCTATGAAAATAAAAAAAGTTTTGAGATGTTCTTTTTTCGAATTTCATTTGTTTTTCTGTCATTATTGCGTAATATTACGTTCTTTCATACTCCGAAAAAATTTGCCAACTTTTGAATTTGAATGAAAATTTTGGTTTTGTTTAAATTTTTGCCTTGGCTTCCTTATTTATCGTGTAAAGTGTAAATTGTTACTGCTAATAAACTGAAAATGCCAGACCTAAACGCCACTCAAGTTGCCAGGGCTGTTACTTTAATTGAAACTGGGCACACCTACAAACATGTGGCCCAAACGTTACAAGTATCCAAATCTGTGGTACACGGAGTTGTCAAGAGGTATCGGCAGACCGGACGATATACAAGACTCGCAGGACAGGGTCGTAAACGGAAAACTGTGGCGAGAGATGACCGTTTCCTTGTTAACCGGGTGCTCAGGAACAGGACTTTAACTTCTTCTGAGGTAAGAACGGCGCTCCAAGAAGTTCGAGGGGTTACAGTAAGCACAAAAACTGTGAGAAGAAGACTGAAATCGGCCGGAATAAAATCACATGTGCTTGCCAGAGGCCCCCTTCTCACAACATGCCATCGAGTAGCTAGACTTAATTTTGCTCGCAATCACGAAAATTGGAATGACGAAGCTTGGAGTCAGGTTCTATTCACTGATGAATCCAGATTTTGCCTGAAACCAGATGATGGAAGGGTGAAAGTGTGGAGACGCTCGGGAGAGCGTTATGCTCAGTGCAACATCATTGGAAAAGAGGCATATGGTGGAGGGTCAGTTATGGTATGGGGAGGTATTTGTATGGGGGCACGTACGGAACTGCAAGTCATTGAAAATGGATCATTAACAGCAGTACGATATGTAACTGAGATTTTGGAAAAAGTTGTAGTGCCATTTGCCCCTTTCATAGGAGACGGATTTGTTTTTATGCGTGATAATGCACGACCCCATACTGCGGCCGTGGTTGTTGAATACCTTCGAGACCTTGAAATCAACACTATGGGGTGGCCAGCGCGCTCACCCGACTTAAACCCCATAGAGCATGTCTGGGACAAGCTTGGAAAACAAATAAAGAAAAGAATTCCTGTCCCCGCTAATTTGAGAGATCTCAAAAACGCGTTACAAGAAGAATGGACCGCCATCCCTCAAGATTTTATTGATAACTTGATTACAAGTATGCCAAGAAGACTGGAAGCAGTTCGAAGAGCTAGAGGGGGCAACACTAAGTACTGATTACAGCCCACATTATAGCCTTTTTAAGCATTTATGAATAATAAAAAAATTTAATGTTAAGTATAAAAATGTTTCTTTCTTGTAAATTTTTCTTTTTTTCTAAATTTCGTGAATTTTTATCCTGAAACTTTGTTTTTTCGACTTTCGCATTTTTAAAATAACGAAAAATAAGCAAAATACAAATTACTATACTTAATTGTCACAAATTTCCATGATATTTTGTTTTACACGCACTTTTTTTTGCGTTCCTCTAATTTTGTCCATGGGTGTATTATAGTATAATATGCTTAAAAATTTTATTTATATGTAGTTCAAAATATAATTTTATTTATGTGTAGTTCAAAATATAGCTTTATTTATGTGTAGTTCAAAATGTAATTTTATTTTAAACTTAATTTACTAGCGACCCGGCACAGCTTAGACAATATTTGTAATGAACAGCATAATTGTCACATATCAATTTTTATTTTCCACTTAATTCGTTGTCGTCGTCATAGGTCAGTCATTACAAACTAAGCTTCATATAAGACACCAAAACTTTCCCCGTAAATAACTTTATCTAATCTTAAAAACTGCATAAAAATCGACACAGCACAGAGGTTTTTAAGATTATCACGTTCATATAAACGTTGTTTTACCCTACATAACGATACATTGGTAAATAAATAACGAAACAAAACAATCTATTAAGGTTGCCCTAAATTACTAAACGATCAAGCAGAGATGTGGTCGGCCGACCGTCGATATTACAGCGATATAAAGCACCGCAAACATCCCACTTATATCCACTTAGAGAACCCTCAGATCAACTTTATTATAGACAGAGTTACCGATAAATTGATTGAGGATATGTACTTAATATATTAAGTGGTTGGCTTGTAGGGTAGTGGCATCGTGATGGGAAATTGTGGGTAGTTTTGAACCACCAGATAGATTATATTTCCGATTTTTTATTCTTTTCCGATGTCGTATCGATTTTGCTTAGTCTTTAACGGTGATCACCTACCATCTGCTAATTTGCGAACATTCTTTTTAGCCCAGTTGGTAGTGAACCTGCCTGCCGAGCGAGGTGTCCCGGGGTCAATTCCCGGCCGGGGCAGATATTTATGTGACAGATAAATATTTGTTCACGGGTCATGGGTGTTTGTGATGTCATATATGTGTATGTCCACGCCACCCGCGACACAGGGAAACCTAATGCGGGGGTGTGAGTGTGTAAACGTTAAAAAAAAAAATGTAAAAATTATCGCCTCATATATCATCATCATCGTTCACTCCTGTAGGTAATTGTCCCACCGCTGGGTACGAGTCTCCGCTCCTTGTATAACCAGTTAACAGTTCACCTCTTCCTTCTCGTTTCAGATGTACTAACCATAAAACACAAATCTGGTACACAAATAACTGGTTCCGTGTCTATTCGTTTATAAGTCTATATCCCAGCCACTCGATATCATCCGATATCCACTCATGAGCGATGAACATCTATACGAAATATAAAACTGGATAAAGTGCCCCTTATTTGCAGGCGTAGTACACTGTACACTCATACATCGCATAACCTCGATAACTTTTCTGTACCCAACATAATAAATATATACAGTACACATAATTATATACAGTAAGGCAATATTCATTTGTTTGGGTGTCGTCTTAAAAACAACAAATGAACCGTAATACAAAGTTCTGTATATTTGTTTAAACTATTTCTTTTTTAGTCGCCTCCTTTGGACCATGGTAGCTTTGTTTGAACAACTAGGTTGCTATGAATGGACTAAAGATGATAATGAGTCTAATAAAAGCGCTGGTCCAATGACGCCAACCTTCCTCTATGATAGGTAGGTAATACAGAACTTTCAGCAGTCAATGCCTTTGACGCCGAATCAAAACGCCACCCTGTCTAGACACCGCATTCGACGGGTGTTCATATCATGAATGTTATAACCGAAACTTATACACGGATGACGTTCTCCATTTTTTTTTTTTTAACGCTGGGAAATGCATTTACGCATCCCGCCGCGGTGAGGCGGCGGGTGTGTGGGACTCGCTGGTACGTCCGCTACGTGCCAGAATACCCACTAAAACCCAGCGGGGCCCTCATCGTCTTCATGGGGCGCCACGGGATCGCTCGCGCATACAACCGTGACGCCTCGACGGTTGGCCCGCCTAAACGGGCCGCCTTCGCCTAGAGCGCTCTCGGGCACCGTAAGCGCTCTACTGCCCTCGCATGTTCCCGTCCGCTGCGCCCTCCGCTCAACAGAGGGACACCCGGAGGAACCTACTCCGTGGGCCGCTCTTAGTCTGGTCCTTCACCCTGCGACTTTCGGTATGAGTAACTCTGCCGTATAGCCTCAGGGATCACTAGGACACGCAAGCCCCCCCACCACGACAAGGTGGCGGCCCTCGGGGGGGGATGACGTTCTATTGCCCGAACACTGGTCGACGGCAGCGCCACCTACTACGGGTTCCGATTATGAATCTAAACCGTCTAGGGATCTGTGTACACTCAAAAAAATTCATCAAAATCGGTCCAGCTTTTTAGGCGAAATTCAGTGACATCCCTATATAAATAAATTTTATATAAGTATAAAAGTGACTGACGAACAGTGCGGGTAGGTGTAGATATACATAGGTACTATATTTAGCGTTGCAATGCGCTCACCCTAGACATTCGTCCCGGAATGCTGTTAGAAATCTGGGAACGCATACCGCCCAGTACACCCAGTATACCTTGTATATGTGATTGATCTGTCGTGATGTTTCCTTCGGCCTTGTTAAACTGTACTCTGTTCTATTGCTCATCATCTGAGTTTAAACTATGTTAAGTGCACTAGTAGGCACCTGTCCTCGCTTCCCTTCAAACAATATACACCTTACGTTTACAAATAGCACCCGGGTGTTCTGGGAAATGGATTTTTCAAGTTCTGTTAATTAGAAAGTTATTAATTATAATAGATGTAGCCAGGCTGTCAACGTTTACTTTACAGTCCTCTTGATATAACGCCATGGATTTAATTTCTTACACCAGACAGACAGACAGACAGACAGAAAGACATAAATTCTAAAAAATATGTTTAACCTCTACATCGATAATGGGTTACATTATTGCAAGTTTTTCAGGGATTTCTAATTCTTTTTTAAAATAAATTCATTCAGATTTATGTAGTAATCCATAGCAAACAAACAAACGAACATACAATCAAATCTTTTCTGTTTATAATATTAGTTTCGACGTCACATGACACAAATATAAAATTCCTATTTAAGGCGATAGAATTAAATGCCAGTTTATACGTTTTTTTTGATGAGGGGGAAACCTTCAAAAGGTACCTGGTACCGTGGGAACGACGCCGGGTTATGTGGGATTTCTACCGCACAACCCCCCCGGTGGCCTTCCTTAACGCTAAGTAGAGGTTTACAGGATCTCCAACGGAACGCAACAGGAGTCCTCTGAGCGCGGTGCCCCTGTGGGGTTCTGCCCGGGAGGGACAACATGTCCCGTCCCGCACCATCCAATATTATCGACGGTACGCGGCCACACATACCGTCATCCTTCCCGGGCTCGCTACCCGGACGGTTCGAGCTCCCACTCTTACCGCCGGCAACCCCGGAAGTACCTGCCCTTTTAACCGCCCCTTACGACAGGCAGGGGAAACCATAGCCCGTATTCTGGTGCCGAGCTACAGAGACAGGTAGTTAATATCTACGATCAAAGACTGTTATGCCACGAGATAAGAAAATTCAATCCATAGGTAAGTAGTAGATACTAAATTATTAGCTTTAGGTATATTTATTATACCTATGTCATACCTTCAAGTCACATTAATCTATCGAGCTACTTAAAATATCAATGTACATATATACTTAGTGTATCTAAAATGAAACGAATGTGAGAAAAAATCGGATTTTTTTGTCTATATAACACAAGCAACATATTTTAGGAACCGACCACACTAACTAATCGACCGAAAACAATTAAAATAAATATATTCGTTAAGTACATACACATAATAAATTATTATTTAGCCGCAAAGCTGCAATTGAGTAATCATCTTTAATAAATTATATTTACCAGAGTACTAACTGACACTCACGTTTGATATTTATCTACAGCACTTAGTCAAGTCATTCCCATAATTAATAACGAAATTTATCAAAATTTATGGTGACATTCCTCTCCGCTTTTATTGGTCAAACACTATCGATGTAGAGCGCCGATTGGTCTATTTAAATGGTTCTAATGAAGGAAAGGGACGAAGGCAAAGGAGCGAAGCAAGCGCAGTACGAGCGAAAGGGACAGATAGACACTTCTCGCGTACTTACCGATAAGCTACGTGCTAACAGCGGGTGCCGAGGAAGTTGTTCAAACGTGCTCTCCTGGTAGGTATCATCCGAATTGGTCACTGTTTTGGGCCGTTGATTATTTAATTAAGTAATTTATTTATACAACTGAAACATGTTACATTTTCTTATTCAAATGTAAATAAATACCCTAGCTAAGCTAAATAAAATTTTATGGAATTAAATATTTAACGAAAAAAAAATATATCAGAAAAACAAAACGTTCCAAAGAGATTCATGAATAAAATAAATAACTTTTAGGCACATAACATAACAGTTAAAGAATATGAATTAAATAAGGGCTTTAGCATTATACAGGCCAGTCACTTGTCTAAAATTATCTTTAAAATTATCATAGCTTACGAGAAGGAAATCATTGTTTAAACTTTTATTTATAGTTTTTAATGCGTAAAACCCTGGAGTTTTCTTATACCACTGATATCATAACATTATATTTTTATTCAATTATTTATCAAATCCTTGCGTTGTAACATACCTTAGCAACAAGGAATCTTTCCTAGAGAGTTAGGTACCTTTCGCAGGTTTGCCCTCAAAAATTTTAAAAAGTCATCTATCTTAACCTACTAGTGGCAAGAGAGGTTACAGAACTGTTTTAATCAAACGAAAAAGTATAACTTGCATACATGTACTCCGTAAACAAATTTTTCAGATATTCCTGTCTAAAATAGGTATTTTTTTGTCTTGAAAAATAAATTCACAAAAACATGTCTCCGAAAGCAGCCAATACATAGAAGGTTTACAATACGCCGGTGACCAAAGCGATCAAATCGAACCACGATAAACATCTTGAAGAAAAACTCAACGATCCCCACTACTTACACTACTTGCAAGCTTTTTTAAAAAACGACCATCCTAAAGTTATATTATCCCCCTCTGTCTCGAAAGAATCTTATTTGCTTGGGGTACAGCTATCTCTTTCTAAGGCTTAACTGACACTGACGAGGCGGGCATAGGCAATCTATCACGCAAAGTTTATTCGTTTGAGGAACGCTTTGTGGTGAGTCGAGTTTGCGTTCGCGAGTGAATGTGTATAGAGATTAAATCAATGGATTCGAAAATAAAATTTAATGACTCTATGGCGTTCCAAGACTGTGAAAAGACTAGTTTGAATTTGACAACACCGTTTTCTATAAACGATATTCTGACGAAGGAGAACGAGACGAAGTGTGATTTTGAAAATGGAATGTTTTGTTCGAAAATGGGTTTTTCGAAGCCGTCCGGTTTTGGCAATGACGAGGGGTTTCCGAAGAAGGAAGTGTTGGATAAAAATCTGAAATATTACGACGATTGCAGTAATTATCGAGATTATACTGAAGACGGTGCATTGGATATGTCGAGGAAAAACAATTTTCCTGTTACAGAAATATCAGGTCAGTACTGAAAGCTTGTTTGATTGTGCTAAGCGAAGTAAATGGTCACCTCACCCGGTTAAGTTATACACAGGTAGTTATAGTAATTATCCGGTATCATCCGTTACCTACTCGTTTTCCCGGTTTTTGTATTGACAATGAAATTGAAAACAAATGATAGTGCCGAAAATAGTTTTAAATTATTTCTATACCCATTATTTCAACCGTTCCTATTATTTGTACTGTTCCTATTCCATTCTGTTCCATTCCATATGCCTGACAGGACGAATAGAACATTTTTAAGAATGTTTGTCTGTCTGTCTCAACACGTTTAGGTTACACTAAAACACTGACTTTGTTTTTTTTTTCAATTATGGACTACAAACCTAAATATAGACAATAGTGGGTACTCACTAGTTTTATCGTCTTCTTAGATTTATAATACATAGTCAACCCTACATGGCAGGTGCATATGCCTCACATGTTGCGAGAAGGGGTCACGTAGAATACCTAATCAACTTCAAACAACATATTACTGTATTTACGTCATCGTAGGTAACATACCTATTGCAATCTCTCATGTTGATAATTGTGACCAGGATTTACGCTTGTCACCGAAGTCAGCCAGTTAAAAAAAAATTAAATTACTTTTCAAAGTTCCACCCGAAGGTTGTGAGATAGTGATCGATGATTGACGTTGTTAACATAGCTGTTTGTGGGATTCCAACTGTATCTATTTAATTGTAATTTTTGTATACACAAAAAAAAATATTTAAATTGTGTTAAGATCACAAATAGATACACACAAAGTTTGTTAAAACATTTATCTGTCACATATACATAACGTCGGCCGGGCTTTGAACTCGGAACATCTCGCTCCACAGACAGTTTCGTAACTGGGATACAGAGTTGTCAACGGGGTTATTGGCTAGCAGAGTTAACCGACAGATTACCGCCAATTCGTTTTTGACCCACTACAATACCTAACTTTTATCTTATTAGATATTCATCTTAGTCCTAATCGAATTCAGATATGAAAAAAAAATTGTATTGCCCAACAGAATAACATAAGCGTCGCATATCAAATGCCTTAAATTCTATGTAGGCAGTACATAGAACCTTATTTTTAATTTATAGTATTTTATCAAAATTGAAAAATAATCACTGCATATGTAACAAAAATCTAATGTATCATCTCAGTATGTCTACTTTATGAAGGCGATAAACTCAAAAGCACGGATATTTATCCAGTTTTTAAAATAGAAGGAATAGCCATCATTTAATCATGTAGGTATTCTGTAAATACACTTATGCACGTCATTTTTTGCTTCTACTACCGTTTCGAAAAGGTGCTTTAACATTGAAAAGAAGAAACGGCGAAAGTATCTCCTTAGCACATTTTTAAAACAACACAGGGTAATTACAAAAGTTTAAATCTATGCCGAACTGGTTTCGCCATTATTATTTCCAGGCGGCCTTGCCATTTTTAATTGGCTTTCTAAACTTCCCAACCCAGTATTATTGCATTTATGATTCCTCGGATGGTTGCCGTGTCTATGCGACGTTATCAATTTTCGTTAACAAGTGCCGCGTCTACATTTTCTTAAGGCTCCAAAATTTAAAATATTCTATTAAAATATGTAAGTATACGTACACTACCGGTCAAAAGTTTGAGACCACTAATAAAAGATTTTTGTTATTAGTAAATATTCTTAAAATATTGGTGATAAAAAGTAATCTGCACACCTGCATATTCTATTGGTTTTAAAGATTGCCTAAAAGCTAATTCTTTTGTATATAAGCCAAGGAAAGGGCCATAAACCAGCATTGTTTCCAAACTGCAATGTGAGCCGAAGAAGAGCTAGTCCGATAATCGATTGTAAAAATTTTATTACCTCATTACCGCAGCTGACACTTCGTTTTTTTTTACATCATCTTACAATGCGATTGTTCTATATTTTTATATACAAAAGAATTAGCTTTTAGGCAATCTTTAAAAACAATAGAATATGCAGGTGTGCAGATTACTTTTTATCACCAATATTTTAAGAATATTTACTAATAACAAAAAACTTTCATTAGTTGTCTTAAACTTTTGACCGGTAGTGTAAGTATACGTAGTAAGTACTTATAAAATAGTAAAGTAACGTCCAGCAAGTAACACAGTAATTATAGTTACCAAATGTAGTATATAATGCCTTTGGTGTCACTGATAACAATCTACATCCTGGATTTGTTTAATTTATAAAATATGATAGTAATAACAATAATGAAGATGAACGATGGTGAAATGAACCTAATATAAATCCTATAAAAATATAATATTTTTCGGTTACGGTTGACTACCCTACAGCCATTGTCTATGTGAACTTACAAAAAGTATAGATTAATATACTCCTGTTTCGTATTCGCTACAAGGAAACCGCTACGAGCCGCTCACTGAAATCGATTATAATTAATTCCAAATTCAAATGGGTTCACATTGCGTCACAATAAGAGTGTAATGGCGCGTTCACACCGCACCGGTGTCGGGCCGCGACGTCCCCACTTAGCGTCACTTGGGCTCTCATTATTGTAAGTGATGACGCTCGACAACTGCTCAATCAAGTAATTACTAGCTTCGGAGGTCACGTGCCATTAAAATTTTGCTCTTTCAGTACCGAACAATAGCGCTTAATATGTCGATAGAGTTGATGCGTGTACGTTGCGGTACTGTTCGAGGAGTTGAAGAAATTTTGTATTTGTTAAGGTTACTAATTTGGTTTTTGAAAGTAGAGAACGCTTTAGAAAAGCTTTAGTAAAGATCTTAGCCATCAGTAATTTGTGTGTTGTCACGACACGACAGCAGGTATATTAAAGTCTGAAGCAGTAGCAAGATAGATTTACTTAAAAACGGATTTTTTATTAAAAAGTCTGTTTAATCAATTAATTAGTGGTTTTCGTAATGTGATCTACGAAATAATAATTAGGTATGTTTTTGTAATTTTATTACAGTATCACAGTAAAGTAATTAAAAAAAACTACAATATTTTGTAAATTCAGTTGAAACAAAATTATTAATTAATTAAAATATATTATAATAAAATAATTATATTAAAACTTGGTCCTTGTGGTGCAGTACCCAAAATGCTGGCAGCATTTCCTTCTTGTATAGCAATGCTCATACCGTGAGTGAGAAAGCTTCCAAATCTCGGGTCGCGTGTTTTACTATGTACTAGTAGATATTTAGATATAGTGTTCATGGTAAATGTATTCATTATGATTTCAAACGAATAACAAAATATCTTTATACAAAGGCGCACGCAAAACCGTGGTTAGTATTGATATCTAATTCTTGTGGTAGGGATGGCGACAATTTGGATAATGGATCTATTGTCGCGCGTTTATACTCGGATGGCGTGATCCCATAATGCAGGCATTGATTTGTTTTAATAATCATTCGTAGTATTTAACGAGTTTGGGGTTTAAATGACGTGAAACACCAATCTGATAATATGTAACAGAACAACGGATAGGACACATGTAAATGATCGCTGAACTAAATAACTTCAAATATGGTCGCGAGTTGGATATTTACTTCCAGTACAAAATGTCTTGAGCACTTCGTTGGGCACGTAGATTTATCGCGGAGTCTGAACCAATCGTCTTATCGGATTCCTTCAGAGAACATAAGAACTTACTTGAATTGGCCACAAATATATTCAACAATCCACAGTGGTGCAGCGTTACAGAGTAGAAGAGCGACGTCTTCAATTGCACGGAGACGCCGTCAGAAGCCACACTGAAAGAAAACATCGTTAAGAAACTTGCAGAGCTGAAATTTCTATGTAATGCTATCAAAGGTGTGTGTTGTATACGTACACGTTTATGGCCAGGGTAGTGAACTGTGACATCAACACTTCATTTTAACGAAGGCCCGAACACAACAGTGGCACACTTATGGTAATGATGATGAGTACGCCATTAACTCACATTTTCATTGTTACAGATGAATATGATTCTCGATCATCGAACACGGGGTCGCCAGTGCGCCGAAACTCCTCCCCAAAGTCCGACATCAGCTACAAACACTTCAAATTACACTATGACAGAAAATGCACAACTCCTACACCTACTGACTCCCGCATGATCCACTCCCCGAGCTATACGCCTCACGAATACTCTCAAAACGGTGGACGAAAGAAGCGATCCCGAGCTGCCTTCTCCCACGCTCAGGTTTACGAACTGGAAAGAAGGTTCAGCCAGCAACGCTATCTATCTGGACCTGAACGCGCTGACTTAGCGGTAAGCCTCAAACTTACAGAGACCCAAGTCAAAATATGGTTCCAGAATCGACGGTACAAGACTAAAAGAAAGCAGCTCCAAATGCAGGAAAGCGGAATGTTGGCAGCGGCTGCCGCTGCTGCGAATCACGCAAGGAAGGTGGCCGTTAAAGTTCTCGTAAACAACAATGGACAGTCCACCCTGCCAGACCTGAAAGCATATCCAGCACCTCTGATTGGAAAGTCTTTAAACCCAGCGTTATTTGCATCGCCTAATTTGCTGGACGGATCACCGATTTTGAAACACTTCGCAGGTGTCTACGGCGTGGACTTCGCGAAGAATCCAGAGTACAAAGCATTGATACAGGAATCGTACAATCAAGCAGTATTACAGTCTCTTTACGGCCCTCATTTGGGAGTGAACTATCCGAATATACCGCTTTCTTATATGTACTACCCAGGCCATCCAGCATTTGGCCTGCCTACGCCCTGTGATATGGATAGAAGTCAAAGTGATAATGTTGATGGAAAAGACTTCGGTGAAACTTCAAGTCGGAACAAGGATAAGTTGGAAAAGACTAAACTATCAGTTGATTTGAATGAGAACAGCAGTGAAAGTATGGCAAGCAATATCGAAGTAGAAAATTAGTTTAAGCAATCATGAGAAGTAGTTACAGCACTATAACTGCACGTTTCAAAGAATTTAAGTTTTATAAATCGGTTAATGAGTGTTTAATTTTATAAATGATTTTTTTTTATTTGACTCCATAAAGATAATTTGAACATTTTAGGGTTGCCTTATCATATAATTTGTTGATAGTATTAAACTTTGTAAAAGTGGTTTTTTATTTGATTGATAATCCAAAAATAAAAGAATGCTAAAGTTACCTTTAGATTGTCATAGACTTTTTTGTTTTTTGATGTATCAACTTATGTAAAACCTGAGATTATTTTTTAATTTGATTACCTAAAGACAATTAATGATGTATTTATTGGCTGTCTTAATATGAATTTTGTCATAGATTATATAGAAGTTATTGATGACCCAGTGTTAAACTTTAGGAAATTTGTCATATGGGATAAAACAAAGACAAAATTCGGAAAGTTGCTCTATATGGAGCCAGTATTTGAAGCGTTGCGTCATATTTATTAATGCTAAATATTATGATGTCTTCACTGTGAAATTACTTAAATACGTACTTAGCCGTTATTTAACATACATAACCTATCCATACCAAAGATTATTTGAACTTAGCCAAAGGAAACTGACGTTATGTATGAACTTAATTTCGTTGTAAATACTTAGGTGTTATATGATTGGATGTTATCTTAGAGAAGCACGTTTGTAAATAGTACAAAGTTTGTGATTAGTTGTATGAAAGTTTAATAAAGCTGCGTCTATCGTTATTAAATTTTTTTATTCGACCTGAGAGGAATATACAAATACAAATGTGTAATTCATTGCACACATACTCACACACGCACACCTGCACACATGGTTGATTCCCTGAGCACAAAAGTCATTGAATACATACACGCAAACAAGCACGCACACATGGTTTTTCTACTAATCACGAAAGACAAATTTAATTATCATTTTTTATCTATACATTGTGACACATTAATAAATCGATTTATGACCTCATTAACCACCTGATGGTAAGTGTCCATCGCTGTAGACCAGGTAGAGAGACGTGTCTAACATGTTATCATCAGCCAAGAGAGAAACCGTGATTCTGCTTAACAATGCTCTGTAGCATTCAAAAACATTTTAAAAGGAGGATAGTAACACAGCCTTGAACGAATCTTATCATCGTTCACGAACGTTGTGGGCGTTGAACTGAGCAATACAATGCCCGGCGAACTTCAACCAAAGGGTATTGGCGCCATGATCTGGTGCATTGGTTAACAGCATGCACCAAAAGTAGAACATATATAATTTACTCTCAAAAATACGTAATCAGTTAAGCGAACACACGCAGTTGAAATACTTCCACAGAACGCACGCTGCTCAGTACACGACTCTGCACTTCACACTACATTCTACACATTGGCTTCGACCCTTATTATGCTTTGAATAATTTTAATACCAATGTAAGGATAAAAGTACGTACGGATGTATAACGATTAAAGTAATCTATTTCGTAACCTTAACTTATGCGTACCTGAGTAATGACCTTTGAAAAAAACTAAAGAAAACATTTGCTCCATCGCATTTCATATCCAAGGAATAAAGACGTCATATGCCTTTTAATTCGTTGTGTCCATTTAAACATTTACGCGACGATATTTGGAAGTGTTAGATATGTTTAACATTTTAAGACACTGGACATTTCCAATATTATACTACATTCAATATCAGTGGAATTTACTTCCTACCTAATTATTTCTGATCGAATAGACGGAGAGAGTTAGCTGCTCTTATACGGCAGGTAGAATGAGTAAAAGCTTGCGAAATAAAATATACAAATCAAGTTACTTCCAAAGCAAGTGCAGGCGAAGACCGTCTGCACCTTAAGGAATTCTTGAAGCGGAACTCACAGCTCCGGAGTTTTCAAAATGTCGCCTGCAGCGCCATTATGGTAATTTTGAGTGAACGCCCACTAGAGTGGAATAAAACTTCCGCGGGAATGCAAACTAAAACATTTTCAGACCTCGCCGCTTCTATTAAATACAATAAATAAAATTAAGAATACAATAAAATGTAGTTCTTGTACATTGGAGATTTTCCATTTAATGATTATTTGAACTAAACGCAACAGTGTTTTCAATCAACAACTATTAACTGGCCGCCTTTTTCCATCCTAATTATTACAGTTGGTGAACAACGGAAGAAGTAATGACGCAAGGTAATGAGGTAAGGTCCCTAAGGTCAGAAGTTTCTAAACTTTGTAGCACGGAGTTTAACTATTCATGCATATTATAGTGTTTTTTACATTTGGCTTGTTATCACCTCCCTATCATCAACCGTGAAATGTTATTACCAAGAGTCAAAACGCGGTTTGTCCACTTCCTTGTGTTTTTCGCTGATAAATAACGTCTAATGAGATTTAGATATAGGAAGTAAATGTATTTTTCAATTCCTTAGCAAAATAGTATAAGTAATATAATCAAACGATTAAAAACTAGCCTAATTTGAATTACTAAGATTGATTTCAGAATACTAAGATTGATACAAAAATTATAAATAAAGCAAAATTTGACAAATGTCTCGGGTGTAAAATATTTCTGATGTTATATTTATGTATATATCCATGAACGCCTATTTACAGCAGAATGTCTGTTAGTAGGGATAAATAGCGAGATACTGGCGACTACATCTCCCTTCGAAATCTACCTAAGACTCTCCCAAACACTCTCCAGCAATGAAGGGAGCTAGATTTACCTTTATTGTTATTATATTTCTGTATACTTTAAGGCACATAAAAAATTACTCGTGGAATATTTCCATATCCTAGTCAAAGTCGAGGTGTTCAAATCGGAGTGCAATTGAAGCCGCGTCTTGGAAAATCTCGGAGCGGAACTCGGCGCTCGCAGTTTTCATAATGGTGCCGCTATTCATATGATAATATTGTGAGAATGGGTACTGTGGTGAGTTAACATGGAGTCGTAACATTTGTTTGTTGACATTAAGAGTAGTTTTTCGAATAGAAAACAAGGGTGTGCATTTAAAGCTATACGGGTTTCAAAACAGATTATATTACGGAATATATACGGAACAATATGGATATATCATATTCAAATCTGCAATTTACTTACATTTTATAATAGTGTACTTAGGTAAACACGACACAGGTACTCTAAGAGTATCATAATAAAAGATATACTAGGACTCGATCCAGACATCTTTTAACTCTGATTCACGTTACACCTGAATTCTAGTCTATTTATCTGATCTCTTTGTGTGAGCATTGCGTAAATAATACTATACCGATTTTGATAGATTTGTTGGAGAGATAAAGGATTCATAAAGGTAAAGTTTACGCTTCGTCCGTTGTTCAGCAGAGTACTAGCTATATATATTGTTAGACTAAAGAATTTTTATTATAATCCTTACACTTCAAACATCTGAAAATCTCCAGCCTTGATTTCACCATGCACACTCCATATTCAGTTAGCCTAAGAAAGTGTTATTATGATTTGTGTGATTTCGAGAACATTCTTCACCTTCACTTCGGCGGTGACTTATCAAAACGATTTGCTACTTAAATTCACGTCCTTTATGCTAATAAAGTCGCTCAAATCGCCACTTTTGTATCGCCTTCCTTCGTAAGTAACTTACTACACAAACTTTTCTTATTGAAATGCAAATACTTTCGTGATAAAGTGGTAGTTGGTATTAAGAAAATTGTTAGTATTGCGTATATTACTATTTTACTCGTACTTATCTAAGAGATGAGGTCATGTGTATTAACAAATGCTCACACCACACTCACACTAAGATTCTGCACACTCATTAAATATCACAATTTTATCTTCCTTGTGAATTCCGTGTGATGTTGCCGCTGGCGTGGACACACACCATAAGACATCATAACGACCCGCGACCCAAAAACAAACAATTATCTTTCATATAAATGTCTGCTATCACCGGGAATGAAACGCGGAACGCCTCGCTCGATTGGTAGGGTCACTATCAACTGAGCTACAAGTCTATCAAATACACTAGTTTGTGTTTTAAAGTTTAATGGTGCTCAAAATCGGTATAGTATTTTTATCAGCTTTTTAACTGCACTACAAATAATTCGACCGCTGAATTTACGGGCGTAATTCATTTAAAATGTCTTTTCATTTTCATTAATGTCTTCAATACAAGACATTACGTGACTTATAAGTGTCTTATGGATCCCTGATAACATTCGGAGCTAGGATTGCAGATAGAGTGAGGTAGAATTTACGAGTATCATGTGCTGTCACACTTCAAACCGGAACCCAAAGTTTCTTCACGACAAACTTAGAAGATGTACCTGGTAAAATTAGTTTGGTAACCTATACAATGAACTACTACCAGCGAAATATCTCTTCGGATATAGCAATAAAATCTGAGAACGTTATGTTCGATGATGTGAACCACATCGCAAACGATTTGCAGATGCGACGATGCGATCTGTTTGTTATGGGAATGTACACAGTTACGAGCGAAACCATTGCAATTTAATAATGCAATAATTTGCGTAATGACAGACGATCGGTATCACGTGCGTTCGGAAGTTTTGTTCCGTGCTCTGAGTTAACGGATATTGATTGTTTCATGAATATTTGGTAGGAATACGAATCAAACGCCAGAAAGTTATAAACGGGAGAGTAATGGTTTAAACGCTTGCTTAAACGTTATTTACTAGACACGTTACATCGATGGCATCAGATAATGATAGTTGAGCGTTAAATCAAAATCTAAACTGCTGTTATTATATCTCTATTTGCCTTCACAAGCGATTAAATCCCACAAACTCGTCAACACATGGGTTGACTGGTTGAGAATGCGACTAAGCATTAAGTCCGCTTTTTGTAAAAGCCTGTAGTTATTCATACGATAAAGATTAAATTAACAAACATAGTTT
This sequence comes from Megathymus violae, assembly GCA_003671415.1. Lineage (NCBI taxonomy): Eukaryota > Metazoa > Arthropoda > Insecta > Lepidoptera > Hesperiidae > Megathymus > Megathymus violae. The sequence continues at coordinate 1,596,002 of PDGT01000028.1, forward strand.
ATAATATGTTTTAAAAATCATTTACTTATAATAATAAAAGAATATATAACTTCCTAAGGGATATATTTATCAATAAACTACATACTAGATTGTAATCCGTTTTGTGTCAGCATAAGACATTATTTTATTCATTAAATACAAGCAAGGAAGTAATAGAATTGTGAGGCGCCATAGCCCGACGGTTGTGTCAATAGTACATTATGAACGGGTTTATTAAACTTTGTGCAGGGTCTGCAGTTGGATGGATGACCGTAGCAAAATGTATTGTTGCAGTGCCGTGTTAGTGAGTGTGAATATGAGTTGTCACTCTCGATATTTACAAATAAATCGTTAAGCCACGACGGCAACGTTCGGGTGACATAAGAACTTCCGTCAGTTGTCACGTGTCTGTTCACCAATCAGCACTAGAGCAGCATGGTGGGGAGGACGGAAGCAGGAATTACAATTAGGAGATAGAACCCGTGCCCGATGTTAGAGTTGAGATAGTTTTGAATGTATTTTATAAAATAGTCTAGTTTTTTAACGCACTGAGGCATATGTATTTTTATAGGCGAAATCCTTGCACGGATTAATAAATTAACATTATTCATTAATATTCTCTAACACCTACAGTGGATAGCTAATGGATTTAAGCCGAATGAAAATATTATTAAACTTCGCATTAAACTGAGTGTTAATCCGACCTATGACAAATTATGAAAGAAAGAAAATAATAATCTAAGTAACAAAATAGGCAAAAAAATGTAATAAATAAATTTATGAAGCATACTAATAACGGTAGTCCTAAAACTTAAAATTCCAAAAAGAAAAGAAAATGGGCTTACGTTCTAAACGAAGAAGGTGCTTTAAAATTCAATTACATTCGAATATTTTATTTGAATTAAAAAAAAATTACACACGTAACACACACATACATAAAAAAAACCCAAAATTTTTATCGTTTTTTTTTCCTATTTTTGTTTCATGAACGATAAACATTCTTATTCTTCTGTGGCAGTAAGTAAATAGGATCTAAAGTGCAATAATCGAATTTGAGAGATCGAGAAGCAATAAGACAATTGCCGATCTTCGGAACTCTAGCGCTACGTAAACATTACATTACCGCCCGTCATTAGGATCTCTAGGGAAGTTCAATCGTCGATATTCCTCAATATATTCCCGAGTTATCTGTTCTGTTCTTTCAATTTATCGGACAAACTACGACCAAATTTAGAAATAATCTGACAATTTTTTTAAAGCACAGACTGAATAGGATTTAAATGTTGAGATTTGTACAGGTTATTATCTTTATATATAAAATTCTTCCCTACGTTTGTACATCACAGAACTCCTACTAAAGAGCTGGACCGTATTTGATAAAATTTTTGTGTGTTTAATGAGTCCTGGATTTAGATTTACAACTGTACCGGGTAGTAGGTGATGCTGCGATGGTGTTGCGGGAGATTTGTTAAAAAATGTTTCCTAAATTTGCTAATAGCAAGCTATCAACTGCCGGGCAAGGCGACGTCTGCCAGACTCGCTAGATGAGAGAATAAAAAGATGGACAAAGATGGACAAAAAGATGGATGGAATCACATGGACTTTCTATCCTACCTAGGTAAAGATCGCGATTAAAAAACGAATGTAACCGTGACGCTTGTTTTTGAAGGTAGAAATTTTACATGAGAGTGGGTGATTAGTATTAATCTCATGTCTCTCATATTTTTTGGATTAATAACTTCAAAAATTGAATTTTAAGGTAAGGAATTGGAAATAGTATCTACCTACATTGTATGTTAAGTTTTATACTAATTAAGTTCATATCCAATTTAGCCTATTTAGTTTGCTTATTGTAACTACCCACGTCCAACAGTGAACTTCTAAGACATAAGCCAGTTAATAACATACCGAATCGTTTGATATCGATATCGATATCGATATCGACATCGACAGGGTAACAGACAGGACTAGGCAACCCATGAAGCACAATTACTTATTAACGTTAAGTCCGTGCTGGAGCATAGGGTAAAGTTACCAGTTACGAACCGCGGCACGTGCGCCGGAAATGTCGTCAGTCGTCAGGTAAACAAACACGTCACTCGCCTTGCTACGAGTCGCCATGCCTCGAGATGCATTAATTGCTATTACGAATGGGTACGGTAAGTAAGAATTAGAACACATTTAGAAGTAATTGAATTAACACGTATCTATATATAGTATGTAAACTACAATGTAATATTAATAAATATTTTATGTGGTTATTTTTTGTATTTATATTCAAATTAAAAATTATTTGATCATTTAGGATCAGGTATACTTATGTACATAATTTTTTGCTCCTATTAGCGTTTCGCAATGGTTTTTCAACATTGAGGAGGAAAAAAAGGAGAAATTAACAGCTATTACAGCTTGAACGTGCGTGGAATTGTTTGCGGCACTATTATTTCCAAGTGTCCTTGTACCATGCCATAATATCCTATAGCATAAGCTTAGCTTTAACATGTCGCTTCGAATTCCAAAAGTTAAATTACATTGATATAAAAACGAACACCGAGCCTCATAAAATATTGTTGAAATAGTATTAAAATCATAACTATATAATAGTATATAAACAAAAATAAAAAGCAGTTCGAATCCTGCAAATTCATTAAACTAGGTGAAGTTAATTTCATTAAGTATATAGTTATCAATTTGGAACCTAAATAGCCATTATCGCAATTACACTGACTTGTTTATTGAAATAAGTTTGAATTATTTTAAAAGCAATTAATTATACTTTAATCTTTTCGGCTTTTAATGTTATAAGCTTTTTGGCTAATGCCGTCACATCACAGGGCCGCCATGTTTGTTTTAACTCGATTTTAGTGTCACGTTACAACTTCACAAAAAATCTGCGGTGTCACGCACGTGCCTGGCGGTTCTCAAACATTATTTAATGATTCATTGAACCGTATAATGAGACGCTTACAGAGATGTTGCCGACTCAGAATGAAATGAGAGAATATCTTTCTACGGGCTCTGTGAATCTCCAACTACAGCGCGTTATAAACAATTCACGGTTTATTCTTAAAAGGCCGTGCAACGAACCAGGTAGGTAAAGAAACCCTCCCATGATGGGAGCGCCATCGGTATGAGTAGCACCTGGATTAACGTGGATAGTACAGAGCTCAACAACCTTCAGCAACAGCCATTACCTTGTACGGTGTTGAACAGGATGCACCAGGAGTATGAGGAAATTGGATTGGATGTTGACGTGTTTGATGGCAGGTGTGAAATATCATAGATATGTCACAGTCTGACGGCTTTGGCTTGTCACTTGCAAATGATCTACGGAGTTAGATGAGTCGGACAGGTAATTACATGAGCGTTTCCGTGTTTCAGAGGGCACATTAAGCTGTCGAACCCGTCGTTGTTATCTCTAAACAGCAAGGTTGGTCATCAAACACAACACCAACTGGAACTAGCCCCATGCTTTGTTTGTTTACATAAAAAAAGTTAATGCTTGAAAATCTGATGGTAAGTAGTGATGAAATCTAAGATATAGAACGCACTAACTTACAAAAGCCTATTCACCCTTCTCTTAAGAAGACTTCCACATCGTAAGTAGCCGGGAACACCGACGCGGGCATGTTACTCCAGTACTTTGCAGTGCGCACAATGAATGACGACGCAAACTGCGCAGTACGTACAGGTGGTACGTTCATTTTGTAAGGATAGATATTAACCGTACGTCGAGTTGTTAGAGGAAGAAAGGTAATGGCGATGTATTAATTCCGAAGAGAAATTAGTTTAATTATTAATTAATTAAAAATTATTAGCTCTTTTGTTAGACACTTACAGTTTGAAGCCATGGTTGTCTTCGCGTTTGTTTACAGTATCGTTTCACAGTTTACTGCATACGTGTGATTTTTTTTAGATAAAATAAGTTATTGCTTGATCACGTACCGATGGCAAGTAGTGATGAAGTCTATTCAATCTCCTCTTGAAATGTGAACTGATTATTCGTCTTTCTTCAACGGTACTCGATTGCCTATTAGGTAAAATATTTTTTTATTAAATTTGGTTGTACCCACCAAAAGAAACGATTTATATCGGCTAAGGTTAATCTTTTGTGGATGTTTCTGAAAATAAGGTTGCATTTAAGTCTGCGGGTGTCTGTTCTTTATATCTTACTTATTCGCAGGCTGTAGGAAGTTTGAGCATTAAGCGCGGCGCAACGGTAGCTATTATGTAATCGTTGTACGCCGGATGCGTCCTGTAAATATTGTACGTACGAGGAACTTGGAAACTATGGAGATGACGCATTACAATAACTAATTAAACTTTTAAGTATATATAATTTTCAACGCTTTGTGGTTTTGATCCAAATACATACATTCTATTTATACGTTAACCGTGTAATACGTCTCCCATAATAGGAGAAGCCCACAATCCGATGCGCTTTTTGTCTTAATAATGTAAAATAGTTCTGACACAGAAGAATAATTTAGGCCAATTAAGATTGAATTTTGCCGCAAAAACTAACTTATGACATATTGAAGATATTAGCTATTTTGGCATTCCCAGGTTTCCCAGGGCAATTACTATAAGTAAATAACATCACTAACATATAATTAACACTAGTTCGATACTGTCCCTTATTTGGAAACTTTCTCAGAAACGTAAGCGACTCAATTGCATTACACTTCCGTTTTCCAAGCGCCAATAAATTAATTAGGACTGCATTAAAGACGTCAATCGCCTGTCTCGAACACTGGGTTAATCCTACACCATTCCATATATAATTCAATATCCAACAAGCCAATATGACCTTTATAACCTATCGAACTCGCCTTAGGATTAAAAAATTCCGCACAAAGTTTACCGTGCACTATAAATTTATGTAAACAAAACGTTATTTTGGACGTTTTAAAATATAAATGAGGCTCATTGAGGACTAGCGTTCAATGAAATTGAGAAAAAAAAGTAAAAACAGTGTTAATGGTCTGACGGAACTATTTTATGGCGGATTGGCCGAAGGAAGTGCCGTCACGACCTTTTTATCTGGGAGTTTTATGGGGGAAGAGGTTTTATATCCATAATTACGTGTATTTTAATGTGCGTAAAGGAGAACGGATAATTTGACGCGTAATGAGATGAGCACGTGTAGGGGTTAATGGGTATATGAAAATTTAAACTGTTGCTCAATACAGTGGGTACCTTCGCGCCTAGACAAAAATACTTGTGTATGGAGCAACCTGTAATTAAAACAAAGTTGTAAGACACACGTTAGTAGCTGTTAGAAGAAACTATACTTCTTGTGATGCGTAAGAAGTTGGTAATACGCGCTCGGGTACCTAAAACGAGCCACTTTACTTTGGCTGGTTTCAAAAAACACATGAAAAAAAACAAAGAGGTTTTTATACGGAGTCATTGGATTCATTGCTAGCATATGTCAGCTCAATCTGCATCTTCCCAATACGCTTTATCAATTATTCTGACACCTATCGATACCGATAATAGACCCCTTAGAGAACAATAGCTTTTTATAACAAGAAATCATTAGAAGGATGATTGTAGACATATAGAACTATATTATGTTGTATATGTATATGTAGAACTATATTAAGCAAGTACGGAATAGGCCGAAAAAGTCCAAATCAAAATACTTTCATCATGTTCCAACGGCTTGTCCCGACTGCTCTCGGCTTCAACAACTTGATATATCACCACTTATTTTATTCTTTTAATATATTTCCGGAAAAAAACACTTGAATGGTGAAAGAATTTATCAAATAGACAGTGGTTCCGATGTTTACCTTTCGCGTGTACCGAAACTCATAAATTTCGCCCTTTCTCTTTATAATATTAGTATAAATATTTTTTACGAATCGCAAGTTTCCTAATATCGGACGTAGGATAGAAAGGTGGGGTTTATCGTATTATCAATAGATACGATATATCTTATCTATATATCTATCTTATATTAACTTTAACGATTGGGAATTGCTTTTACAGGCAACTAAAGCTGCTGAATCCTCAGATGGTTTTTATTATCTAATCGGACTTATTAAAGTGCTTCTATTTAATCTTCTGCAATAACAAGAGGTTTGCAATTGTAATTAGTCTTTATTTTATTTAAATTAAATCATTTTGGTTTCATACATACATATTTTCAAAACTAGTACACGATATGGATAAGTGTAAGAAAGGACAACTTGGCCATGTTATCATTAGATAATTTTTATTAACATGGAAAAGTAATTGTCATTGAATGAACAGAGGATGTAGTCAATTTATACTGATACTTTGAAATGGCTCCATGCTTATTTATCTTTTTTAAATTTGATTTTTTAAATTGACTTTTGACGTAACCAGAGACTATTAGCACAAAACTTTGAATAGGAATAAATGAAATGAAAGGAATAAAAAAGTGTCTAGTAGTATTGCGAGTTTTCTTCTACCTGGTGTAAATATCTAGTTTTAGGCGTTTAACTTAACAATAATATAATTAGCCATTTTTAATTCACAGTGGGTAAATTATAAAAATATAATAAAAAACGGACTTTGATTTCCGACCGAAATTATATATAAAATTCGAAGCGATTCACTGAGGGTGAAAACATTTCATCTCCTATTTTTCACATTTAGAGGTGGTATTTTTTCTTCAAATTCAAATGGGACCAAACAGGAAGTATAACCTCTCAAACGAAAAAGGAAGTTTCCTAATCGGTTTGTAGGCGACGAAGTGCTGAAGTAACAGACCTCCTACTTTTTTGAATTCGATTACTATTAAGGTTTATTATGACTATATTCAGCATCCTTATAAAAGTTCAGTTAAACTCACACGATAAGTTTAAATTTGCTCTCCCACAGGACATAGTTCTCTCAAGACCACCAACAAACACTTGAACATTTGTAATCGATAATGGCGAAAGTGACCGCGGGGTGGTCGACGCGCGACGCGTCGTGTCATCGCGTCTAGACGCACCACTCCTACCACTTGAAAGCACCGTCGAGCGATTTGCAATCAAATCGGTAAATAACGAATAAGTAGGTGGAAAAAGTTTCAGTTGTTAGTTGAAACTCGTTATTCGGTTGAAACTTCGTTTATAAATACACATTTTAATAGTGACCCGCCCTCAAGAACGGGTTACAATTAAAATATGTATTTATAAACGAAGTTTCAATGCCTTGTCTTCTGGTTACAAATTGCAACATATCCGAAACAAATATTATTCACTTGTTTTCATCTTTGAGGTTAATTAAAATTCATGTTTGCCCCATTTCATTGTTTTACTTAGATACATATTACATTTATTTCTATAGTTCCAAAAAAGGAGTCAGTTTTTTTTATCCTTTTAACATTTCCCTATTAACTTTCATATTCTATTCCATGGGAACAAACCCATTTCCTAGTATGAAAATGATCCTAGAAAATTATCCAGTAAAGTAGTAGTTAGATTGCAATATTATGTAATTCAATCGATTCTTTTTCGAGTTAATTTCGAATCGTGTTGCTATTTTAAAATGATAGTAGGAGGCAACACTTGCAGAAATATGGTGCGATTTTTTTGACGTCGCGACTCCTTTTAAGTTTTGACTATTAGTCAAGTGGCGTGGCAAATGTTTTACTAATTTGCTTTTTGTACAAGTTTTTTGTCAAAAGGGGTAAAGGGTAAGTTTTAAAAGGTTTTCGAATGGTATATACTAATTTTATGAAGTAATTTGAGATACTCTGTGTACTTAAGAAATGTGATTCCCTTCATTTTATTCAGAACTTTTTACACATCTGGGCAATATTTAAAGGAAATACTGAATACTGTGCTACATTTGACTGACGGGATGTAGATCTTTACGGCTTACAATAAAACTATCAATACGCGTGCTTACTGCTGCCAGAAGAATGTTGATTTTCCATTCTAGATTTCAAAAATTCAGTAAATTCCAGTCACATGTTCTAAAATATTACTATAATTGAAACACGGACACTTTCAAGTACTGGGTCTTAAATGCGATTATATTATAAAAACTATATTATAAAAAAATATATGAATCATCACTTAATTTCGAAGGCATTAGTCCTTTTTGGTTACCGCCATTGATTGCCTCTTTGTTATTTTTGCTAACCTATGTCATTCCCGCCAAAATATTCTCGCCATTTTCCAACCTTTTTTTTAAGTAATATCCATTCAGCCTAGGCTAATGTTACTTAATCATAATGCCATTATTTATAACCAATTATTTAGAATTAACCGTCCTTTAAATTGGTCTCTGCTAAGTCGTCTATCTGAAATTACGAATTTCCATTCACTGTAGTGATTATTTAGTGCAGTTTTCTTTTGCGTGCAAAATTTACACATCAATAAATGATAATAATAATAATGATGAATAAAAACACATTTACTGTAAATGTATACCGAAATATTTTCCTTACAAATTTAGTTTTTCGTTTACATCCTTAGTAGTTTTCCTTCATCTAAACGAATAATACATATTGTATCCTCATAATGAGCTTTTTAATTCAATAACTATATCACAGTACAGTATCACGTGTAATTGTTTTTTTTTTTTGTTTACCTCCCGCAAATCAGAATTCGTTTAATTACTAATAGTTGTCAAACTATCAGTAATTGACTGAAAAGTGATGTCAAACCACATGTAGATATACAGGTATGTAGTAAATTATTAATGTATTTATCCAGCTAGAAGTTTCGGAAGTCGGGTATGACAAATGGACACTCAAATAATACTACTTCATTTCCGAATGTGAAGATCTCTACAAACAGAGCTTCGATTATTATTCTATTTTAGCATTATAATATTTAACTAATACTTGGCGCAATAAAAAAAATAAAGAATATTAAAAACAAAACTCGAAATAAAGAAAAGAAGAAGTGTCTCATCGCAAAAGGCATGTGATGGATTGATTGCACTAAGCACACAGATTTGCCTGGCTCGACAAACAATCACTTGGCTAAAGCGAGCAGCTTTGCTTTTAAGAGGGGGCGGTGTATGGGTGTTGGGATGTACGGTAGTATGGCCCGTGAAATTTGGCTATGCTGGTTTCACTTTACCCTAATGGCCGGGAAACACAATGTCAATATTTTGTATAAAACTTTAATATTTGATGTCGGTCGTCATTGCGGCGTCGTTCTTCTTATAATTTTAGGTGCGGAAATATAAGAACGTGCATGTAATTTTAAACTGATGTCATCACGGACATTAAAATACTTGAAAAGGATCAGTACATGCGTATTGTGTTTTTTATATCGACATTTTTATCCAATTACACGTATCGTGGATGACAAACGACAGTAATCCCAGTAATCGAGAGTAAACCCCACCAAAGTCTGGCAGTGACCATAATCCATGTAACTGGATTGAAAATCAGTGTAAATTAAAAAATATGAGGAATATCCATTACATTAAAATAGATATGTACCATATTTGTAAGTATGTATTCCATCCTCTGTGAAGGAATCGTGAGGAATCCTTTATACCTGATAATTCTTCCTAATAACAAAGATTCATAATTCATAATAACAAGAATGAATTGTGTAAATTTATATTTGGCGATCATTGTCAATTACAAATTAGACCGAATGAAGAATTAAGTCCGAAAAAAACTTCATATTTAAGGGTTCATACGATCGTTCTTCAGAAATAGTTAAACACGTATTATCGTGAGATTGACCAACAAACATAAAATATTCATTAGTACTACGTTATTCAATAACGTTGGAGAACACTGATTTCATTGAACTATGACCGCTTAAACAAATTGACACTCCACTCAGCCCATAATCATGTACCTCTGTACATTAGGGTTGCCAACAAGTCTCCGCTGTCGTATCGAGTTCGAAATATTTTTAATAAGAATATCTTGTATTGTGAATAGGTTAATAAATCCAATGATTTCATCGACATACAGTCTATTTTTAAGTTAATAACTGAAAAACGAGCAGAAACATCACCGACAAGTTGTCAACTAAGGATGAAACGGGAACCCGCTTTTTACTGGCTTTTTAATTAGAAACGAAATCCATTGAAATTTCACAGTTTATATTAGAAACTATATAGCTGCCCAGAGTTATAATGTATCCTAACAGCTGGCACAAGTACTATTAGGATTAAAGTACATAGTACACAGTCCCAAAAATTTACTCTCCACAGAGTGGAAAGAGGACCCCGGCAATAGATCAGACACGCGTTGAATAAATCCTTTATATCGGTTTTATGTTTTTAGTTAAATGTAGACAGCCCTATACAAAAGAACTAAGATATCCACTCGATCATCTATGAAGTTCAACTTTGTCAATTAACGTGTGCTCACACAACTTAAGGTGGATTAAAAGTTTAAACAAAAATGACCCTTAATTACCAGAGATAGAATACTATACACCAGCTACTTCTCGTTGCAGTAACGTGTTCAAGTACTGACATAAGGCAGCATTAGGAGTGAGCTCCCGCTTGAGCTCCCACGATGTTTAAAGGGCTACTTTGACTTCGACTTCTAATGAAATATCTTTGACCTGGTACTTCTAATGAAATATCGGTGTCGCAGTCCGGGGCTGGGATTTATAACGAGTGACTCGAAGGACCACAATGTCAGTTATAGAGACATAAAACTTACAAAAAGCATATATCATTATTAATAAATATATACCTGTTAATATTTATATTATTATTCTGTTGAGTTTCGCTTAACTTCAGGAAACCTACACCTAACGTTTTCAAATAGCACTCATAACTGAAAACTAATTTTTTTTTTATCATGTGTTTAATAAATTATATTTTCTTTACTTCATTTATTAATTTAGGCATTTTTCCTGTCGTATGAATATAGAACAATATGTAATATTTTCACAATTAACACATTTTTACTACCCTTTCAACAGTTAAACATATCCATATTAATTAATGACAGGAAAAAGATTCCTATATGTCAATTACCATCTAAATCTGATCAATAATTTCCATCTGAGACTTCCACAGACAGACAATATTGGAAAATATGTTGATAGCCAATCATCATCCTCCTGCCCTTATCCCAATTTTATTTGTGGTCGGCGCAGCATGTATTTTTCTTCCATACTTCTCTATCAGCCGTCACCTCATTAGTAACTTCCATTCTAGCCATATCATCCTTCACACAATCCATCCATCGCTTCTTTGGCCTTCCTCTACCTCTATAACCATCTACGTTCATCATAGCCAATATATTAAAATATTAATCATTTGGGCTTTTAAGTAAGTATAGGACGAGTTGATAACCTACAGCGCCATCTATCGTATTCTAATATTGTTATGAGACAGCGGCCGGACAAACACCGCACACAAAACATCTCACACCGCCGCACTAGAGTAACCTGTGCTGCCTGTGACATGTACACACAATTTCATGACATAAATGTCTGCCCCAGCCGGACGTCGAACCCAGGACCCCTTGATCCGCAGGCAGGGTTACTACCAACTGAGCCACAAGCCACAGATGAAATATATTGCGTGAATATGGCTACCAGAGGTTCAGAAATTCATCCATTACTCACAGACGCACAAACAATTACTATGTAGATTAATGCCGTTGCTTGGATCAAATTTTTGATACTCACCATAGCCATATTACTCATATGGTGAGTATTCAGAACTTTTCTCATGATTCGAACCTAAAAACTCACTCGACCTGTCCAGACGTACCTCAATGAAATTGTTATTTTAAACTCGTATCATTTTAATGTTTCAATCTTAGTACAGCCGCAGCATTAGAACGAAAATACATACTCCATTTGCCCATTTCGCTAACAAACATAATTTATGAAACTATAACTGTCTACATTATCGAAAGCGCACGAACTACGTATCCAATTTTCTAATCACTAGACTATTTAAGTCTGGATTAGGTGCACTCAGGGCATCTTGAGATGAATTACAATATGTACGCAATGGCCTGACCGTTTGGCATTAGTTGCGTAAGATGTACAAATAGTAAGGGCTCGGGTGGCCATGCAGATACGAAATGTGGGACACGTAAAGTTTTTAATAATTTTGCTTGTTTATTGTTTTAGGATGAGGTAAATTTAAAATATCTAAGCTAAGCATTTGAGTTTTTGTCAGTGTGAATTTATTGTATTTTTTATTTATTTAATCTTTATTGTGTGACCTTAAAAAAAGGCGGACTCAATGTCAAATTTTATTCTCGTACATTATATTAATATAATACGTAACATAATGTCGAAAATTTTACGATGCTTTCAAGTGAACCAACAATTTTGATCACTGTCGTTTGTTTATTAAGTTTGTATGGTGCTTATAATATTATTACCGGTCCCTAACTAGAAGAAAAAATAATCGTACTTAAAATATTATTACTGCTTCGAAATTAGAAGGAAATTATTCAGATATAAAATCTATTTAAACCAAACACAAAACAACCAAAAACCAAAATTTGCCCACCTGATTCAAATTTAGTGTTTCGGTCCCGTAGTTGCAAAAACAAACCTGGCAACTGTAGTAAGAGCTATAAAATCAAACGCACTTCACTGGCAATAGACGAGTTTCAAGCCACTTCTGTACCTACTGCATCAGTTTCATCTAATACAGCGCTGTGAGCTAGCCAACTGAAAACTCGTAAAATTATTATTTTTGACTTCGACTATACATCCAAGTACATGACAATAGAACGTCTGATGTCTCGAAGGTTGTCAGTCGTAAAGTTGAACATACATTTTGATTTGACCCTATAATTGTAATCGTAAAGTTGAACATACATTTTGATTGAACCTTCTAATTGTAATCGTAAAGTGGAACATACATTTCGATTTCACCTTACAATTTTTGATTTGACATTATAACTTTAAAATTCGATTTGACCTTATACTTATAATAGATACACATTTATAATTTCTGCATTTTATTCGTGTGATTAATATGTATCACATTTATACAGTATATTCCGTATTCATTCCAAAATTTTGGGCTTGGTAGTTGCGAGTTATTTTTACCTTTAATAATACGTTAATAGACATGTGTTTTAAAATTATAAAAAGATTAATATAGCTGCAGACACAAATATCGAGCGACCTCGCATTTTCAGGTAATATGTACTGAATGTAAAAGAAAATGAAGGTGAATGAAGAAATGTTAAAGAAATTTCCAAACTTTCATTTGGAATGACACTAATAAAAGATCTTGCGAACCTAAATGCCAGATAAGATGACTCTGGAATCAAACGCCCGGAAGTAATATTAAGGCGGTGGGAAAAGACGGATAGATTAAGTAAAAAATTCCAAATGAATATAACTATGATCCAAATCATAAAAATACATATATTCAAGATTGACGACCCTTAAACTCAGTTGGTAGGGACCCTGCCTACCAACCTAGGAGTTCTGAGTTCGATCCCCAGCCAGAGCAGACATTTATGCGACGGATTAAATGTATGTTCTCGGGTCACAATCTCATATTTGTGTATGTCCACGCCACCCGCAACAAAAGGAATCTTAGTGCGGAGGTTTGAATGTGGGAACGTTTATATAATTTTTATATGTATATTTTTCCTGAACTGTGTTATTTTGGAAAAGTGTTTTGTGGTGAACAAGAAACAGTAAAATAAACTCATATTTATTCTGATATACCATTCGCAACACGGGGAATCTTATGACGAGGACATGAGTGAGTGAGCGTGTTAATTTAATGATTGACTTCAAGTGAGGCAATAGGATGATATGCCAACATCTCACACAATCTACACATTTTATACATTATGTATTTTAATAATTCTTTATTTACAATTTAGTGGAATTCAATGAGTGAATTGAACACCTAGTGATTTTTCTGGACATAAACATATTTTAAAGAGGATATTGTAATTAACCTGCTTATTTTTTTAAGTTATCTTTAGTCTCATCGCTCTTACGATGTAAACAGACGTGCAACAAGCAATAGCGATAACATCAATGGGTTACCTTCTTAAGGGTTGTGATACTTGGCTGTAGTGGTGTGCAGCATCTTTATTATTATCGATAAGGTCATTCATTCACTATCTTCAGAATACCTATGTTGATAATTGCGATTAAAGTTTTTCGAAGACTATGTAAGCTTAGAAAATATTGTGTCAAGCAGATTTCTCAGCAAACCGCTACGTTCCTTTAAAATTACAATTAACTCAATATTAAATATTTCGGATTTCATCGTCGAACACTCGTAGAGACTGCGGCAGCAGGACCGATCAGGTTATGGAAAGTACGATTTCCTTGCAATTAATATCAATCAGGTTATGGGAAGTACTTGTATGGATTTCCTTCCGATTAGTTGTAGTAGCACTTATTTTTAATAAGAAATGTATGAAAATAAATTTTACCTATTGAAAAGTAAACAATTTTACGTTTAGAGCAAATGCGACGTTAGGCTAATACGATTGCATAATTTTTTCCTATGAAATTTCAACCAGAAAATATTTGTGAAATATATATTAAATATTAACCAAATAAAATAAGTATCGACTTGGGCGGTTCCCCGCACTGAGTCTTGTCAAAACGTGTATGTACTTCTGTTGTAGGTTGCGTAAGAGGCACTTCATCTGATATTTATGTTTGCTTATCTGTGCTCCTCTTGGTGTCGCTATTCCCTGACATTGCACAGAAGCACTGGTGGCGAAATAGATGCCACAGATTATGTCAAACGGTTTGGAGTTTTTATATTGTACAAAATCGGAAAATAATCGGAACCGTTAAGCGTTTACCATATTTTTTATAGGCAGTCAGTTTTTAAAAATATAGAAGTTACAAATGTATATTTACATAACAATCACTAGATGAGGTCCTTTATTTTCACAGGATTACAAAAAATTAACAGTAATATAACACTCTTGCACGTAATTAAAAATTACATTCATAAGTGTATAGTTCAGCAATAAAGCGACCTTAATCTTGTTATCCTACGTACAGTTTTACGAACCATTGGATCATCTTTTTTATAATAATATCGATGCTAACAATAACACTACTTTACGAGCTTATCTTTCAAATCCAGTGCTTGTTTAGTAACGAAACAAGTCGGCAATCTTTACTGATTTGTTCTTATAAGGATATGGTCGAAAGTTTCCTAAAATTGGACGTAACATAGGAAGGTAGAGTTCGGTCCTTTATTTCTAAGCTACACACTTTTGAATGTAATTTGAATTTAGACATCTGTAAGCAAAAAGACAAGTACAATATGTATCAATATTTATTCCGGTGGTGCCTTCTCGTTAAACCTAAACTAAAAGGACTCAGGCTCCAAAAACATAATAGACAATTGCAGTACGTTAATTCTGTAATCTCACAGATGAAACTCACAGCTAATTCCGCGATAAGATTAGTATAACACTAAGTTTTGTGATTCATTTATTATGACGTTAATACAAATGGGATCCATTAAAAGAGGTAAAGTTGTGCAAAAAAGTACGTACTATAAATCGCTCTTACAGTTCAATGTGCTTGTGCGCGAGTGATTTACGATAACTACTGAAGTGCACGGAAAAACTCCTGACCGCGAGATCAACCACTTCAGTTGCCAAAAGAATCAGCGAGGTACAGTCCACTACGGCAGTGTTACCAGTCACGCTTTTATTTTTACTACGTAGTTTTACTACCGATATAAAAATAAACAAAAAAGAACGTAATGTTTAATCTAAATGTCATCGAAATATCAAATACAACAATTATGAAATAGATTTATATTTTTTTATACACGCCTAGTATCAAGAGGTCACTTTAGTTTAAAAAATAAACTAGTTATGAATTATGAAATAAAATATAGCCAGTTAAGAACTTATGTCTCATTTATTTCATAGTTTTAAATGGTGATTTAAATTATCGATGCATGCAATTAAAAGGCGTACTTCATAAACTATTTTAGTTTTGATTCCAAATATGTGCTAGAACGCTCTCTCTGCATCATAATAAATCTGCAGCCAGTTAAAATTGTAGAGGCAGATTTATGACGAAGTGGTTACCTAATTGTAGCATACAAAATTTTACCATTTTTCATAGTCATAAGGTGAGGATGTTGATAAAAACTGTTATCTGCACAAAACGTTCTCAATAAAACATTGTTTTATCAATAAAATAGTTTTGTAGTCAAAATATATTTGTTCAAAATGGCCTACAAACAGTTGTGTCCTTGTCAATATGGATAGCAAACATGACGTTTTTTCATCATCATTATTGCGCCACTATCACCACGGAACTCAGTAAAAAATATCTTACCTTGTATAGAAATTCTGATTAAACCTTATATTATATTGATCCTACGAGCTTGAACTTTATAGGTATGTGAAATGAGGATGGTGACGAAAAAATTCATAACGAATTACCAGAAGCTAGTGTTAACCCTACAAGCTACAGTATAACTATTAATATTTATTAATTATTTTTAAGTACCACTATAAGACTAAAGAAAAACTGTAATGATAAATCAAGCTGTACTTTTATTAATTAAAAAACAACGGTGAATCTAAATTAAAAACAAAAAGTTATATAAAACGGTAGACACTTTGTTAAACAACAGTACATTAAAGAAGTGCCAGTGAATTGGGCAAGCAAAACTCAAGTGGTCTATTAGAGGCACATTTGGACCGCGGGCCAAGCGGCCGAGCGGCTAAGGTGCATTCGGGCTAATGGCGACCCAGCGTCTTAAGAACATCGATCGTTCAAATGTGGATTACAAAAATCAACGTAGTCATGCAACGTCATTCATATCTAACGCTTCCAGAGTTCAAAGTAGATGCATTAAAATTAATGTTCACACTCAGTTCAGGACTCTAGTACTAGTTTACCTTCACTTCACATCGCCTGCACGTTAGGATACTTTTCTTTAATTAACATTCAACTTTTTGCTGGTTATAAATGAGAGATCGTATAGTATCTATCTATATCAATATCCCTTTAAATGAAGTAAAACTAAGCTTATAAAATACTACGTGACCTATTCGTATAAAGATTAAACTATTGATGAGCAGTGACATAAATAAAGTCCTAAATGAATATTTCATGGAGATTCATATAAGTAGTCACCAAGTCACGACCACATAGCCCAGTTGATAGTGACCCTGCCCGCCGAGGGAGGGGTCCCGGGTTCGATACCCGGCCGGAACAGACATTTATGTGACAGATAAATGTTTTTTCTCGGGTCATGGGTGTTTGTAATGTCATATTTGTGCATGTCTATGCCACCCGCAACACAAGGAATCCTATTGCGGGGGCGGGGGGCATGAGTGTGTTAATATTTAACGTATATTTATAATATTTTGTGCGAAACGGCATAAGCAAAGATGTATTTTTCTTTTATTGTTAATGTCTTTACCGTTCATTATACATATCTTAATTATGGACTGATTCCCTAATGATGGCCTGATGACATTTTTTATTAGTCAACCTTGAGCGATGAGAGAATGAAATAAGTGCGTACAATGCCAGGTCATTTGTCCTTCCATCGAATTCTTTCGAATTCGTCCAAATTGATGAAGAAAATTATTCTAATCAAGTATTATTTAAATTAGAAATTCTTTGAACTCTTAACATTCGCTGGGCACGATGAGGCTGTACCGGCGAAGGCGCTCTTTAAAAGTAGAAAAAGCTCAAATCGACAATTACCCTCGGAACGTGACGGAGTGAAATCAATTTGGCCTCAAACGGGAAAGAAAGCTAATCAAAAGAAGGATTCAATAGGCGGAAACCGCCTGAAGGCATTACGAGGAGTGAGCGGCGAGGGCGGGGCAAGACGGCCGGGGAAAAAAGTGGAAATAATTCGTTAATCCCGTAATTGGAGCCCGCTACCGAACCGGAAAACAAATTTCCTATTATTGAGCGCTAGGGTTGTCACAATAATTTTATTCCCCTTATATTTTAAGCTTATATTTTACGTTCTTCAAATTGTATTATAAATTATACAAAATAGCATTATTTATTTAAATGTTGCATCATAAACCGATATCGTTTTTCGCAATCATTAACCTGGATTTCTTTTCGCGTTTTGGTTGTCGTTGTAGAAATTAAGAATATGACCGAAAGTAAATTTTAAAAAAGATACTCAGTACTCATAGAAATAAACTGCTAAAGCATAATACATTTTTACAAAATCTGTGGGCATACAACAATATTTAGACAAATATCCTATTTTTAGCTGTCAATAGCTGCCAATCAAACAAATTGATTTCATAATGGTAAGTGTTTATTACAGCCCATAGATTTCCGCAATACCAGAAATATAAACGGTGAGAAACGGCCAAGAACGAGGGAAACTTTTTATTGGCTCTTGAATTTGGAAACGAAACCTGTGTAAACAATAATTCAGGGTTAAATTCTGTTAGTATGTTGTACATAAACTGCGGATACTATATGTATATTTAGGTACTACAGGGTGTTTGGAAGATCGGTGCAAAGCCGCGAAGGGCAGCTAGTATAGACTATTTAGAACTATTTGAACCTAACTTATGTTAGGCGAAGTGCGACTTTTTTTTTTAGCAAATTTTAACGATTTTTGGTGAAAAATCCGAATTTTTGTAATTATTTGCTAATATTAGGCCATTTTGAAGGCAAGATCATTTATTTATTATTTTATTTTACTAA
>PDGT01000028.1:1615069-1634793 GCA_003671415.1 Megathymus violae
AAATACTTGTAAAAAAAATTTCTCATTACACAAATACCTTAATCATGTTTAACTACATTGTTTATACATTACTTTAGTAAAATAAAATAATAAATAAATGATCTTGCCTTCAAAATGTCCTAATATTAGCAAATAATTACAAAAATTCGGATTTTTCACCAAAAATCGTTAAAATTTGCTAAAAAAAAATAGTCGCACTTCGCCTAACATAAGTTAGGTTTAAATAGTTCTAAATAGTCTATACTAGCTGCCCTTCGCGGCTTTGCACCGATCTTCCAAACACCCGTATACGTACTACAGAAACTGGTCAGGCAGGTGAGAAATCTTTTTCACCAAATTATACTATTATAAAATTCCGTTTATAATGTTTTATTAAAGACACAGCCCTATCGACAGAATATTCGCAAAGTCTAACAGAAAGTGTAGGTAGATAATTATGATCGGAGACTCATTAGAGCGCGATTGTCGTCCCCTAGAGCCGGTCCGGCACCGCCACACCTGACCGGACCGTTTATACCGCACAATTGGCTCGCACTTTTATATACAGGCTGATTTTACTAAAGTTTTTTTTATATTAAAAATGAAATGAAGAATTTCAATTTATTAGTTATTCAATTTATTTCTCTGATGGATATCTAATCTCAAGTTGTTGCATCTGTTGCAAGTCTATGATTGCAGATTGAGATTTTTAGGTAGTCATTCGAAGTATAAAATGTTTATTAAATTTTATTGTGTACCTATAGTTATTGAAATTTAATGTAGAATGGATGTCAATAAAAATAAACTTCAAGCTCATTTACCTACTTGTTATTCAATATTGAGAACCAAATATTTGTTATCAGTATTTAAACAGATTTCATCTAGCACGCCAATACTTGGAACCAAATTTTTATAGAGCTACTTTACAATAGATAAAATCAAATTAAAAGTCTGTAGGAAATAATTATGTAACTTTCATCAATAACACCATCTAGACAAATCTCAACTCATTAACGGCCCAATATCTACTTTGTAAGTGAGGAAGCTTAGAGCATAGTCCAACATGATACACCAGCGTGTGTTGCCTGAGATGTTAGTAGCCAACCCAAATGTCAGGAATTCTTAAACCGTCTAAAGGCCCTTAACACGAGTAAACGGTTGTTATTGTATTAGTTCGTGTTCCTTAATACACGACTGCATATATTTTGTATATATCATATATTTTAATTTTATCTTAGTTTAATAATACAATATCAGTTATTTCTACAAATCTTCTAGCACTTCTGTCCATGTGACAGCTGTCAGATAAAGTAGTTGACACATATACACATAACTTTTCGTTAATACTGTTAATCTGATGACGGGTTCTCCTAATACTGGAGTGGTCAAGAAGTTTTGCCACTAACGTCTATACACTGATAATGGCTTGATTTGAAGCTGCTTGATTGGTCGAACACTTACGTTAATAATAAGCTACCGGGCTATGAGCGGTTCGATCGATACTTTACCGTTGTTAATGATGTGATTACTTTTAATATCAAGCCGTGTTTTGTTCGCTTTATAGAGACCGATATTCTACACTGCAGTACATAGTAATGTAATGTAATGTAAGTATCATGTGCCGTTTATTATCGGAGCATCCTGTATCCGTCAGTGTTGAAACACCATTACACTGGTTCAGCTTTTTATTTATCGTTTTCGGTGTTCAAGTCGCGAACATTAGTCAACTAGGAAATTTTCAAGAACCATGTAAAAGCACAATCCGTAGGCAAGGGTTATTATAGTGTAGATGAACAATGACGATAGGTACGTAGTCAGATGTGAAAATAATCAATTTGTGTGTGTTTTAAATGATGCGCAAGGGAGTTTCTTTCGCCGTTTCCTCTCCTCTATGATAAAATCTTGACGAAGCGATAGTTGATGGATAAGCGGATTTTATATGCACGAATTTAAATTTATTAAAATGTTATCTGTAAATACACTTATGCATGTGATTGTTTGGTTCTACTGCCGTTTCGAAAAGGTGTTTTGATATTGATTAGAAGAAACAGCGAAAGAATCTCCTCAGCACATTTTTTAAAACAACACACGGCAATTACAGAAATATATTTTAACCTGCGCGGAATTGAATTCAGCACTACTATTCCCAGAAATCCTTGTTATAAGATATGTATTCATCTAAACCATATAATCCTTTACCTAAAATTATTATACTAAATTATTACCATATGAAATAATTCACACAATCATTCTCTTCCTCGCCTTCTTTTTTGTTTCTTTTTAATTTCAGAAAGATAACGCTAATTGGCGATAATAGCACCTTTTTACCAACACTGCTTTAATTAGCAGTATTTTGTAGTGGTAACGTACCATATTTGTCATAATTATGTCATAATGAATATTTTTATTTTGAATTCACAGTAAACAATATGGTTATTGTTATGGGCATCTGACGAGGGCACAATTATAATCATAGCGGAATGTTTACACAGTCCGAGATTTAAGTTATGAAATAAAACATGTCTCGGTTCCCTCGTTTCTCCGCTGCCTTCCGCCACGAGATCTTTGAAGCAATTAAATATCATTGTTAGGACAACCTGTAAACTTCGGACAGTAATGCGCATATGTGCTGTGAGGTTTATTTTAACTTTTAAACAGTATTTGGGTCGCGTGTGTAGGTAGGTATCTGATATGTATTTCGGAATGCTTAATGTGAGGGCCTAAATATTTTTGATTTTGGTTGATACTGGCGAAAACCGATTGGAATTTATTTTTACGGTTTAAATTAATGTTATTTCTGGAATTATAGCCATTAAGGCCAACACTACATACTCGTAAAACTGAATTAATGTACTGATATCGTTTAGTTTCTTTCTTGGTGTGGTGTAATTGAGATATAAATAATTATTTGTATTGTATTTTATATGTCGGAGTCAATTATGAATACAGTTACAAAACAGAACGCAGCACATGACCCTAGTGATGGTAGTTTCGTTGGTATGTCTATACCCGCGGCATTTTTTTTTACAAAGGAGCCTAGCTAAGGGACAAAGACTACAGCAGGCCTCACTTCTTTTTTTTCTGTCTTGAAGATTAGTGGCTCTCTACTAGGAACTGTTACGTTTCGATTGTAATTATTATTAAAACAGTGAATTGTTGTGGCAACATTACTCTGCTCGATTTACCAACTATCCGCCCGCGAAGATATCTGACTATGACACCAGCAATTTTGTCCATCCGAGTAAACAATATGATAATTCATTATAAAGTGTTGCAAAATAAATCTTGTAAATTGAATTCAGAAAGTGTTTTACTTATAATGCTTGCGCCATGTCACAATGTCGCAATGATGGCAGTGGTCATCACTCACGAACATAACCAACAGCGAAAGAGTGACCAATGTTAACCCTAGATGAAGAATCTATTTACACCTTGTTTAAGAATCCAACGTCTCAGGTGTAACATTGGATTTAAAGAGCTAAATCAATTCTCGAGTATAAACCAATCTTCCCTGCCCGTAGTGTATCCTGCTGAACAACGGATGAGGCTATGCCGTACAAGTCCGTCTGACTAGCTACCACCCTTCTTTTAGAATCTACCGTAAAATGTTTTACGCGTTTCGGTTAGTGTTAAAGAGCTAGTACTAAGCTGGACAACGCATGGGTACTACGATAACCAATTACCGTCAGGTAGCCCAACTGTTGTGACAGCTATTTACGATTTACATAAAAAGAACTCCTTGACTCATTCCTATTACATCACATTCATCTTGATCAAACAACTTTCATTCATTTGGACGTAAATTATAATCGGCAGTCGTCATTTGTCAAAATATTTAATCTATTGCTGGTGAAGGGTTCATTTTCATGTAGGTAGGTATATTTATTTATCTGCTATTTTGTTCGGCTGACGTGTTGAAGTTTACCATTGATTGATATTTATTTTTACAATATAGATGATATACAGACATGCATCTAATGTTAGGTGATTATTGCAGCACTCATAATGAATTTCAAACAGGAAAATAATTACCCTCCTCTACACCATCGTTACCTAGTCCAGATTATGTACGCATAATGAACCTTAAATAGGAAAAAGTAATCCTGTATTGGACACCTATAGCGGCTTATGAACCCATAGTGAAAAATAATTATCCTGTTGTAGTTACACCTACATTGAACCACAAATTGAACGACAAAACTATAAATAGTGCACACATCCGGTGTTAAGTAATTACTCCAGATTTTGGTGAAACTTGGACTTATCAGTTTGTCTACTGTAAATCTGGTATTAAGAGATAATCGCAGCTTATGTACAGATAAATAATATGAAACACGACCATAGTAAACTCACATAAGTTTTAATTCTAAAAATAAAAGATACAAAACATTCATTCGTGAAAATAAAAGCAATCCGACTTAGAAAATAAGCGCTTATTTTTGTGTTTAGTTACATCCCTGAAAATAAAAAGTCAGTTGACTTCCAACCCTGAAAATAAAAGCTATGAAACTTTAAGCTCTAAAAATAAACCGGAGCAGGTCATCATAAACGCTGGCAGAAAACATGATCTCGGTATTCATCTTTAGTGCGTTCACAATTTTAATTACAAGCAATTACCCGCCGCCGCAACGCTCACGAGATACGAAAAAAATGTATGTACGTGTCCGTCGGTTTATTGTTGCAGTTAAACAATAAAACTGTTTAGTGACACACACAGTGTTGGAACAATAAACATACACGCACATGTGGGTTCTTCAACAACAAATTGTATTTCAAACGGGTATGAGATCTATTTCGGTTGAAATTATTTATGTATCCCTTAATTAACTTTCTGTTCCTGAAACCTAGAATGTGATTCCTTAATAATTTAATTTTTTTTTTTTTTTAAATAATACTCAATAAAAAACATGCCAACCGCACTTAGCGCGATTGATGAGTGTTACCTCTTTCATTTTACGAGAAGACCGAATTCAGTAGAACAATAGTTATAAATAAATATGTATATTGTGATGTTAACAAACATTAAACAACGATTCATATCTAACGATTAAAACCTGGACCGATGGCAAGACGTGCCTTCCAAAGCACAGAAGCATTCCAGAAATTTTCGAACGCTCATCCATCCAACCACCGACCGCGGCCGGAGTTACCGACTTACAACTGACATAAGCCATCGGGCTACGAGACTTATTATTATATATTATTATATGAGTTTGAGAGTTATTATATATTATCTAATATTGGCCACTATTTCCTCCAGTAATACACACTGAAGCAGAATCTCTATTTCTTCTTCTCCTTGGCATCATAGTTTAGAGTATCTATAGAATACCACACCACACAACACACTACCAGCAGTAGATTTTCGGGTTTTAGACATCCATGGACATGGACATGCACAGCCATGGGACAGGTTGGCATGAGATGGCGTAGGATAGGTTGACATCCCCCCGAGGGCTGCCACCTTGTCGTGGTGGGGGGGCTTGCGTATCCTAATGATCCTCGAGACTATACGGCAGAGTCTCGACTCATACCGGAAGTCGAAGGGTGAAGGATCAGACTAAGAGCAGCCCAGGGAGTATGTTTCTCCGGGTGTCCCTCTGTTAAGCAGAGGGCACTCCGGTCAGAAACGCGGTGTGTGTTACGGGCCCGAAAGGGTCCGAAATAGGGCAGTAGAGCGCTCTTGGTGCCCGAGAGCGCTCTAGGCGAAGGCGGCCCGCATAGGCGGGCCAACCGTCGGGGCGTCACGGTTGAATGCGTCAGCGATCCCGTGGCGCCCCATCAAGACGATGAGGGGCCCCGCTGGGTTTTAGTGGGTATTCTGCCACGTAGAGGACGTGCCAGGGAGTCCCACATACCCGCCGCCACACCGCGGCGGGATGCGTAAATGCATTTCCCAGCGTTAAAAAAAAAAAAAGGATAGGTTGACATGGGATATCGTGGAATGAGATCAGATGGAATGACGTATAATTAAAAGGAAATAAACAAATATTCTTATGACAAAGTTTTTTTAGAAGATAGTTTTAATAGAACAATTATTTTAATATGATGATAGGAGGGAATGGGGTGGCACAGGATGACATGAAACGTGGGGGCACGGTAGGGCGTAAGATGAAATGGAATTGCATGGAATTACACGTGGATGAGTTTACTGAATAACGGACGAAGCAATAACACCAGGTCTGTTGGAGGCCGATGGGCTCTATCCCCGTACATCCCCCTTCGTCTTATCCAAATAGTTGAATCCCAAAAATACGGGAGCAAAAATAAAACTAAATAAGTGCTTACATTAAAGTCGTCATTTAAATCTCAAATAGCAATAGTTCGTTGAAAGAAAAGCTTTTTGTCATGTTATTGTGTGTTTAATAATATTTCAACGAGCAACGGGATTAAACAAACTCGGTAGTGCGCGCAAGTAAACAAATCTTCCGTCCGTGTCTATGCTACTACACAATGGTAAAGTTTGTCTGTATATACTAAAGTAGTACTAGTGATATTTCTGAAAAAAAAACCTTGTAATTTTTTTTATTGTTTAGTATACCGAAGTGAATTTATACTGTAAGTAAGATAATTTATTCTTCTTATTGCTTCTTCTTAAATGTATACATCGCACCGGGCCTTCTTAGATTATCGGGGAAAGTATTCCATATTTATTGTTTGAATGTCGATCCCTTCACAGAGAGACTGGAGTTGAATCATGTAGGTTTCCAATCATATCAATCGCTTTGGTGAAGGAAAAAATCGAGAACCTTGCATACCTGAGGGTTCTCCAGAATGTTCTCGAACGTATATGAAGTCTGCCAGTGTGTTGGACCCCGGCCGTGCATCCTCCCAGTACGAGAAAACACCACAGCTCGGCAGAAGGTTGTGAAAATAATATATCCAACTGGGTTTTGATGTTATAAATATCGAAGATGCTCATGTAACAGAGGAAAATATGGAATTAATGAAAATTAATAAATTTAATTGAACTGAAATTAAAGATAATTATAAATATTTACAGTCTTATTTTACCTTATTTGTTCCAGTTGTAAAGAAATAAGAGTACTAAGTACATCTATAACACTCAGGGTAAGGTAGTCAAGCTATTTTTTTTTATTTTCTTCTATTGTCTATTTTCTTTCACCTTCATTCGTGTTGCGCCTTTATTTCAATGGGGATAAATGTATCTTTTATACATGAATAATACGTACAATTAATCAAACGCGAATAAAGTTACATGATTGCGAAATAACTTACATTTGAAATATAAAGTAACGTAAAGGGGAATAAGATTTTATTGTTATCAGTGATTAAATAGGTTACATAAGCCTGAGTTAAGTATTAATAGAGTTCATCTAACCAATTTCGGACTTATCCAAGGTCCTTCCTCAAGACCCCGACGCCATTGTCACAAACGTTACTCTGTATGTGAACGATTTCTAAGTCGGACTTAAGATTGGTCCTAACTGGAGTCATTATTTAGTTAAGTTAACCTGACTAACTTTGGGTCTATCCCAACCAAACAACGACATGACACAGTTAAATTAGCAATACGCTTATAATTTTAAGGAACAGACAGATTCGTATGCTTCAATATAGCTCGAGTAGTCAGACGATAAAACTAGAAGCCAGAATAGCAATGATTGTAAAGTTTATAAAAGCTCGCGATAATTACGTGCACCGAGGAAGACATTCGCAAGATGTGTGGAACTATAATAAAGTGTTTACTGTTGCCAAAATTGGATAGTTGCGATGAAATGTGCTTGTTTCATAGTACTACAGTACAAGGTGCTAATACTTCATAAAGCAGTTTAGTGTTGTAGTGACAAATAAATAGTAATACACTCAAATGGCACACATAATTAAAACATCAATAGCTAATAACAAAATACAAATATATGTCGCATATACAATATATGTCGCATAAATGGCTGGAATCGAACCCCCTCGGCAGACAAATCACGAGTGCAATGAACGACAAGGTTGCCTGTGAAACAATTTAATTACGGTCAAAACATATGTTCGTAAAACAAAGTTAAGCCCACAGCTTATTAATAAAATAGGTTTGGATTGTTACATCCTAAAACGGTCTTCACTTAGTTCGGTGATTCGGTAAACTCATAGATTTAACCCGCAGCTGATTCCGTGGGAGATTATTATGTGTAGTGTATATAAAATATTTTATATCAAGATCGTAGATATCATGATCCTCTCCCCGCTTGTCATATCGTAGATATACGTCAAATTAACTAACGTAAAATTGGGCAATTCAATTTGTGAATGAGAGCTGAATATCTCTCATAGTTCTAATTTCAATACACTAATCATATAAGTTAATAAACCAAACCCCACAATGTACCTACGAGTATGTTTTTATTATGACTAGTGTGTATGCTGTATGATATATAGCTACTAATTTGAAGTTATTAAATATTATTTTGCTGGCCATGAGTACGTTACATTCACTGGATATCGATAAAAACGCAATACGAGCCATCAATCGTAATGTTTATTTTAATATATATATATATATATAAATGTAAAGAAATAACCCCTGCAACAGCCTTTAAAATATTATTAAATAAATTAAATGTTACTCTTTGAATTCTTATTTTACAATTAGTTATTTTTTTTTCTAATTTTTTAATCTATTATCGTTATGTATCGTCTTTTTTATCAACACGTCATAATTGGGGAATGCAGGACCCGCAAATCCTACATAATAGCTCAGAGTGGAGGGAGCGGCTGAAAACCGGCACTGAACGGATCACCATCCTGTGTCGGACTAGGGTGAACAACCTCCTTTTGCCTATTTTTCTTTTACCTTGATATTGTAAGCTTTTTTACAATCAGAGATTCATAACTTTTTTGGGGTAATATATTTTTTTAAATATACTGAGTATACTCAGTACAAAAAATACTTCATTTTAATTGTTGCCGTACAATAAAGACACGTGAAAGAAATGCAATGAAACGTAAATATGTAGCTACCTAGCAGCAGTCAGCTTGTATTCATAACGTAGTAGTTTACGAAATGATTTCAAACGTCTACAGAATTCCACATATGCTACAGTTAAAAGCCCCGAACATCACAGTTGAAATGGTTTACAGTGAAACAGGAAAATTACGGAAATTTTCACTTAGCCCAGTGAAACAATAGATGGTAGCTAATTTTAAATACGGAATGACTCAATCAACCCCGAAGCAATAAGAGATGGACTATTACTCATAAACCGTTTAGAAATCAATTAGTGCGCCACAAAGCATCGTCGGCGACCGAATTAACCTCATCTAAAACAAGAGGAACCGCACGTGTTCACGGGTGAATAAAAATAAAACCGACCATAGACAACGCGCTTGTTCGATGTAATGGAAGGAGCGTTTAGACGTATCGGAGACTAAATAACAACTTACCCGTAAACTTAATTCATATTTTTTTAAACGGTTTAAATTAGGAAAGTTTGTCAAGGAAAGAAAACATATGATACTATTACTGTGCTTATGTGTATATTTTTTTTACGTTAAGTAAAAATTAAATATAAAAGCGTCAGATATGATTTCATCAAATGCAAAATCGTACAATTGTTTCAGTATATTGTGAAAACTCTTATCAATATTGAGGAGCAGAAACGGCTAAAAGAACTCCACGATAGATCTTTTAAATCGCCTTACGACAAAGTTTTAGCCAGCGCGGAAATAGTGGCGGCACTACAATTTCCAAGCGTCCTTGTCATTTATATATTCATGTATAGCATAATATCTTTTACCCTTAGTTGTGGTTTAACACGTCCCTTGAAAGTTTCAATAGGTAACTCCCGTATCAATTTTGGAAGCTTATCATAAAAACTTATACCGAACTTTTTGTGGCCGACATGAAGACGTAACCTTATGCATATTTCTTGTTACACGATTGTTACTTTCCTACTTATATATATTTATTTTTTCGTATAAATAGTATTTTACCATAAATATATTGACAAGCTACGGTGAGTACGCCTTTTTTGTTAACACTTCCCGCAAACACTCTCGCGACGTTAATATCTATATAGCTAATTGCTAATCAAATTAATATTTGCAATAGAAATATTGAATCAATGTCATATACTTTACTACGCTTTGAGATACTATAAGAGACAGTAAAATTATGAAAACAAAATAAAAAATGCTAGATGTCTCCACGTTCGTAAACTGTCTTATCTTTCTAATTAATTACTAATTAGTTTACTCGCGAAAAGCAATATAATATGGGCGACCCATTGAAATTTACTATCTAAGATGACACCTAAAATATCTGTGTTCCATTGTTAGTGTAATAAAATTGAATTACATTTTATGTGATATTTCTTTAATTAATTCATTTGCATACCATATTTTCGGTCATTGTTATTAGCTTCTATTAAGAGTCACGGTGACAATTACAAAAAATATTTCAATATAATTATCAACCTAATAAACTCTTCGAGTGTCTATTTTCTCTCAGTTATTTCCTGTAGTAACATGTGTAGCAATATTGACAGGGTATCTGGAGATTGGTGTAGGTGTTATCCACTACTTGTAAACGACTGGCTATTAGCAGTGACTCAATCGACGTAATCCACCTGAGATAAAACTTCTACTGATTTGTAATTTTGTTGTTATCCTGACACCTTCCCGAATATTGTCAGAAAAAATTGTTGCACAGCGATAAGATCGCCTTTATAGCCTCTTTTAAACTTAACAATATCCTGTCCCGTTAGATGTTCAATTCAGTTATAAAATAAATAAATATAATAATGTTAGCAGCAAAGTGACGTCACATCCGTTAGGAGGAGGGGATGGCGGACAGTCACTGTCAAGCACCTATATAAAACGATGAGCGCTCGTCTGGAGACACTTATATTTGTGGTGAAAGTGTTAAGGGGAAACTCTGCCCGTTTGATTAGTCAATTCTGTTTCGTCTTATATTTGTTTAGAATTGATTTACAAAAGTCTGCTTGATTTGCCATTTCGTAATTTATAAATTTCACTATTTAAAATACTCGTGATCTTAATGAAGTCCTTATTTTTATTTATTTAGTCCCGTTCTGCTAAGAATAATTTTACTTGCACCAATGACTCGCCTAAACAAACATATATCCAGTACTTCCGACCGCAGTAAACAGGTAGGGGGAAACATATCAAACGTTTATGCTACTGAAATGTAAATGTGGCCGACAAACGGACGAACAGATCGCTCATTCACTAATAAAAACCAATAAAGTAGACGGTGTTGAATATTTATCGAATTGAAATGGAATGAATGCCAATCACTTTCAGTTTTTCAATTTTAAACGGAAATGAATACTTTGGTAGTGAAATAAATTTATTGTTTGTAAAAAAACTCATTAGTCTAAATCAAATGGTTCTTAACCTGATACCCTCAAGTACCGCAGTTATGTCATTTTATTATATATTTTAATTTTTTCTATTCATCCATTTTTACCATCCTTATTACCCCCAGATAGTAGTCTCTCTATCTTTTGTGGGGTTAATCCAGATTCGGAGACCTGTGCCCAGAAGAGTAGATAACTTACTGAAGAGCGAATTCTCTTAAACTAGAAATAATGTTTAGAAATCATGTTTATCATTTACTTAAATATATATATTTTTTAAGATGACAGATAGCGCACAAGCAGACGAGTTTTGTCTGCCGTAAACATTATAATAATTAATTTTTTAAAGCTTTATTCTACCTGATGTAATATGGTATAGCGGACGTAATGCCAAAAGCATTCTCTACCTTTGGACTAAGCGGACACCAGCAAATTAATCTGTGGTTCACAACTGAACGACCTTCGACATGAAAAGCTTAGTGCCTTATCCTCGTTCGTCGTTCGCCTAATCACAATAAACAAAGAAGGTTGTTATGGACACAAACATACATGTTACCTTTTAAGTGATTCAAATTAAAGTTTAACATCTTCTCTTATAACACAATAACAGTATCGTCATATTATTGCCGCAGCCTACTGCTTCTGAACTGGTAACACGTAACGCGACGTGACGTGTCCCCATATAACACCATTAATCGAGTCAGTGCCCGGCGTGTACATAAAAACATACTGCGGCGCATAATATTCCATTTTATTAGTTTACAACAGATAATTAACAAGTTTCCAAGAACGAAACTCGTTCACCATTACGTATAATTTTATTTTAAAACTTTTTGTCGCTGGAACCATGAAACTAAGACAATGTTTACATCAACGAGTCTGTTCGGAAAAGAGGCGGGTTCGTTTAATAGGTGTTTAAGTTTTTTTCAAGGCACCGGCGGTGTATTTTTTAAATTTAAATATCATAAAAGCACGTGTGGGTGTTATTTGTGCAGTAAGTAGGTAGGTTAGCGCGTTAGGGTTATTTTAACGTATTTAATGACTTAATTCTAACGGAGGAATGATTCTGAGTATGCAGAAGGTGATCTCTGAAACCGTTGGATCTATTTTAAAAATTCTTTTACCATATATAAATTTTTGTTGTTCAACTCAAACACAGTCGGGGCGGACCGTTAAACAATTAATTAAATCAAATTGAAATAGTTTTTCAGAAAAGTATGTATTATACAGACTGTGCAACACAGAATCAACATCCGATTGCAGTACCAAAAATATTGGAAAGTAAATGTGAATGACGACCCCATAGTCGAGTAATAATGACCTTGCTGAATGAAATGTGCCGGGTTCAATTCCAGGCGGGCCGGACATTTCACTATGCCACACATAAATATTTGTTTTTGTGTCGACGAGTGTTTGTGATGTGATATTTGTGTATGTCCATGTAACCAATTCTAATACACAAAGAATTCTAATACGTAAGTGTGATCGTTGATTGTAAGGCCGGGGGTAGAACCCAACGCTCATTATTCGGAAGTCAATAGTCGAATATGACATTTTAGAATATACGGTCAAACATCTCCACTGTAACAGCCGTTAGAAACTTTGAGGCCGTTGGAAGTTGGTGTGTTAAGCGGATGACATTTAAAGCAACGATGGATTCAGTTGTCTCGGGGCACTGGACGCGCGCCAGAGCTTTGATTCTTATGAATCTGGAGCAAATGTACAGAGTTTATTTGAAACAGAGCTTTCCGAAATTCTTATATATATTTTTATTATGTAACGGGTATCGTGAGTACCCGTTACATAATAAAATGTATAGATTCCGCGATAACATTTGTTTCAAATCATATCTTTTATATAAATTCTTTGTATAATAAATAGTATTGAAATTTTAGAAAAAGTTTAAAATTCATGAAATAATCGGGATAAAATACTTCGTTTAGAAATCGAAGGAGAAGAAGACAGTATTATCTACCAGTAACCCCTTACCGTTACTTACTTATAAAAAATACAGTAAGTATGTTATACTCGAAACTTAAACATAAACTTCTCCTATATATCGATAGTAAATAGATATATAGAAAAACTTAATTTTTTTTACTTTCATAAAGGTGTCGATTTTTCATCGATTTTAGAGGACTTTAAATAATTCAAGTAATCTTATACGAGCTCTCCGTAGAGTTACTCTGTGCCAGTTGAGTAAAGAGTAGCTACCTATGCACTATGCCTTTGTGTCCGTCCGTACGTCCATCACTCCGCAACTTGCTTGTGGAAACTTCCGTTCTATTGCAATTGTTGATACGCTTCAGGTCGGCGGAAGTTTAATTGCATATTTGCGGGACGTATCAAATATTTGTATGGTTATATTGGGTTGTAACAAAGAAATATAATATCTTTGGTCTGTACGCTACAGGTAGCTAAATATACATAAGTTGGTGAAATTTACGAAAATACCTCTCGTGTTCTATTTACTTAGGGAAGGATCATTTTATAAAGGTGTGATGATTATTGTTCGTATAAAATTTACTACTTGCTAGACCTGTAAATAAGACATTTAAGATACTCTTCAACTAGAAAAATATGCTTAGGTAGATATACCTATAACTTCTAAATTAAATGAAGAAATGAATGATGAAGAAATGAAGAAATGAAATGAAGTGGTTTTAATACTATTCATTTCTACCTCATCCTAAGTTTATCTAGAAGAAATCTCCTTGGCGGTAATATCGCCCATTTAGTATAAATTGCTGCATTATCCTTTATTTTAATTGATGTATCTTGTTCTCGTGCACAATAAAGACATGAAAAGAGTAAAATTATCTATTGGATACAGAAGTCCATGTCGGCTGAGCGAGGGATCCTGGGTTCGATTTCCAGCTAGAGCAAACGTTTATATGTCAAACACCTAGATGTTTGATTTCTGGACACAGAACTTGTCCACGCCACCCGCAACACAGGGAACACTAGCGTGGCGGAGTGAGTGTGAGTGTGTGGACTATAATGAAAAATAGCAGCCAAGCAAATATATTTACGTATAATTTCACCTAATAAAATGTTATAATCGAAGTATTACGCAACACATAAAACGGAGTCACTACGAAAAAGTCCAAACTGCCGGATGCTGCCGACATTCGTTGTAAAAGCTATCGATGCTAATTCAGTGTTATTTATTTAAAATAATCCATGTTAGTTCTGCTCGCCGTCTGCAATTAGACGTATTGGGGCTCGGATTTCTTGAGGGCACATGGAGCGCGCCATGCAGCAGATATAATTTAACGTTTTAATCTGTATACAGCACAGAGATGAAAGCTTCAAACATGTATTCAACTCTTTATAAAACATTAAAATCAAATATTTAACTCTCAAACGTACAGAAGCTGTTTGAGGACAAGAACAAATCGGTTAAGAGACATGCAGATAAAAAGAGACTTAATTGTAACCTACCCTTCCATCACTTCAGAACTATCTACGTCTGTATACAAATGTTAATGCAAAACTAAATAATTATTATTCACTTTTATGATTATCACAGCATTTTTAAATACGACTCCTCCTAATCCTGTGATTAAGAAAGTAGTCAAATTTCGCTAACTACTGCCGTTACGTCGCGTCGTAACGGAATGTCCATTCTAACTTTTATTATCCATTCAAATAAAAAAAAACATCCTACATAATAACCATAAATATGAATACAATTTATAGATATGCAAAATTTTATCTAAAGTTGTAAGGTATATATATGGTTTCCGCGTGATAGATACCGAAGCGTGCAGTTAACTGAATTACACAAAAATATGTTTTGATGAACCAAAATCTGTGTATCTCTAACACGGCCAGCTTATATTGAGATTTAAAAAAAATAATGTACAGATTTGCCATCTTATTAGCTTTATTGTTAATAAAGATAGCATAGAACTGATCTTAGTTGACTTTATACATCATTGCATCCTTGCAAGACCATTGCTTCGTTCGTTGCTCACTAGAGCGCGCCACGATCACAAAAGCTAGGCTTTGACTCAAACATTAAAAGAACTCCTTACATCGTAAACAAATTCTTAAAACTTATTATTTACAGTATTGTACAATGGAATTTTATCCATACGAGTATATATAATGATAATAATTTCTACAATTACATGTCAATATTTTTATTACTGGTGCTAGTAAATGTTTTATTACTGAAACAGACTGTCTCTACATTTTATTGCAGGAAGAAATCCGCTAGTTTATTAAGCGGACGTCTGTAAATATTTAGATAAATTTATATTTGACGCATTTAGGCATTTTCCTTTGTAGCAGGTGTGATGACAATTGAATTCGTGTCTGCTGCAACAACATCGAGCGTGTTTATTGTGTTAACGCGGAAATGGATCCGTTACCTGTGGGCAGGGCTGCCACTTGTGGAAAATCTATAAAATAATACAGCCTGTAACTTTGTACATATATCGCTTTAAACAAAGTTTTTAATCACTTTACAATACTATACTTATTAAAGTTTTTATTGAGAGAAGAAAAAGGGGGAGACAGAAGCGTTTTAGCATATTCATGTATAAGAGATTATGTGTTTACGGTGCACGCTTTTCAAACGATGCATTCTTTATTTACTGAAGTGATGACCCGATTGATCCTCACAGTGAGGAACCAAAAGACATCACCTTTTTATTACAACTATTTTGCACAAAGTACATATGTAGCCGGGAGAGCGCTGCCGACGTTCGGAGTGCAAAGCCGTGAGAAGGAATTTTAGTTATGGGGTTGTTCTTTCCAATGACATTCAGAGAATAAATTTGAAAGAAATTATCATTAATAATTGCCACTTATAACTATGCCACTGTTGGGCTCGGGTCTCATCTCACATAGAGGGGGAGTTAAAACATTGTCCGCCACGTTGGTCAAGTGTGAAAAGGCAACTTCACACATCTTCGAGGGCCTTGTGGAGAATCCATAGGTATACAGGTTTCCTTATAATGATTTTCTTTACGGAGTAGGTGATAATGAATCGTAATTTACAGGTAATACACCCATAACTTATAAAATTACAGGAGCGTGCAGAATCTTCTAGTGATAGACAAACATCTGACTAGATCATAATCTAAAGACCAGTATTGCACAAAACTAAATCATGTAATTAATACAAATACAAGATAGCATATTAGAAAACCATGAATAGAAGTTGATTATAATGCTATTTAAGATTGGTCGATGACGTGGCATGGGTGGTTTAATAAATCTTAACTGTAAGCTTTATGAACAAACAATCATATCGGGTACTTATAAAACAAGAATGTCCACTGGCAAGAAGATAATAGTTGAATAAATAAAAGGAACATCTTTAAATTCACTGGCTCCTTCTTGCATATAATTTACACTGAAATTTAGCACCTACATTTAGCAAAAGCACGACGCACTGAATAGATAACACGTGGGTGCCAATTAACGCAAGTGATTTTGAGAATCAGGCTCAAAATTACGCCAATAGACGCATCGGATATTGCCGGTGTTCTACAAGAAATACGGCTGAATGTAACTATGCCTCTTTCAAAATAATATAAATCACAACAACAAAAATACGATGACTTTAAAAATTATATTTAATGTTATGGATTGCAACACAGACCTACGACTCAATGTAGACAGATACAATTTACTAAAGTATAGGAAAAAAAGGAGGTGTATATTTCTTTAACAGGCAAATTGTATTCGATCTTCTTTCATTTCAAGGTACGTCAAGTTGATGGTGCCGGCTCTTATTGTTTTATAACATTCGTTGAGCATAGTCAGAGTCAATTGGTTTAATTACCTAACAACTTACTTCTTCACTTATTATCTAAGAAGAAGCATTGAACAAACCTCAAGCCTCAATCGGGCCGTACCTGTGTCTTACAATGTGCTGATAATCATTTGAAGCCAGATAGATTTTATCGATATCCAATTATGTCTATTAAAAAAGTATGTTATCGATATTGGTTATGTTTATGTTTATATTAATATTTTTATACTTAACATTAGGATATATAATAAGGAATATCTAACTTATATAAAATTTTCGACAGCCCTATTACACAAAGCTAGCGTCCATTCGCGAATCACTCGCGTCAAATACGCTATTATGCGACTACAAAGGATTGGCTCGATTCAAACGATATTGGGTGCGGATTCAAATAAATATAAACACAGTAACAGACTACATAGTACGCTCGTAACGTGTTTGTGTTATAAAAGGAGTTTCTTTCGCCATTCCCTCTCCTCGATGTTAAAACACCTTTTAGAAACGGTATTAGAAGCAAAAAAAAAAAGAAATGCATAAGTGTGATTACAGAGTACCTAAATGATTAAATGATTTTAAATTTGAATTTAAAAAGTGTCCACGAATAAATTTCATGGTTTATCGACGTAAGATGTTTGGAGCATCTCATAGAGTATGCTTTCTACTATGGATGGTACCCATTACGAGTGTACAACGTACTCCACATTACTTTCTAGTGGGGATTAGTGTAGGGATTAATAGACAATTCGAGCGTTGAAAGTTGTTATCCCGACTGAGGAAGTTCTTATACCGAACAAGGGCCTCCGATATGTCTTAACGACATGTCTTATCTAATGACATGAACCGGGACAAATGGTTCATGGTTGATTTCGAACGAAAGCGCCCATGAAATTATGCCGTTACCACATTCAATCACTTAAGCAGCAATTGTAAATGATTATTGGTCGAAAGTTGCTGTTACAATTTCTGATTAGGTAAAAATATCGTTAATAAGTTTATACAACCCGAGCTCATCGTGGAATCTGCAGTGACTTTCAATTGTGAGATTTGAGAATTTCTATACTGTTTGTATTCATTCCGAACTCCGAACCTATGTATATGTCAATGGGCGTTTCACGGTCCTAAAGAGATAGGTAAGACATACATATATCTCTGAGACTTTCGAACTCTTCGGTTGATAGTTTTTTTCATGACATTCTCTTTAATTCGATAGTTATTTCCATTAATTTCTAATAAACAAACATTAAGGGACTACGCTTGGAACGAATCGAACTAGGAAAAGTTCGATTAGGTTTCGGGTCAACTCGGAACTCGATTATCTATTCTTAACTTTGTAAGTTAACTTCACACACCGGAAATTTTTACGTAAATATGAGCGTTTAATAAAATGGAACTAGAAAACTAAATAAGGCAGACGCCAGGGAAGTCGGCGGCTGAGTTTCAAACCGACGGTAATCACAGTATTAATCAACAAAACCCTTTACTTGTGGAAGGCGGTGCTCATCGCAGCAATAGACACTCGTAGGAGCGGGTTCGCGGAAGCCCACCCTGTGTGCACGCACCTGACAAACAAACGGACGAAGACCAGAGCCCACGGCTACCGTCCACAGTGCTTCGTATACTTTAACACGCCTATTTACTTGGAAGAGTTCTGTCTACCTTTCGACGAGATCTAGTGTCAATCGAATCGAATTTGACGATGGAAAATGCAGCAACAATAACTACACATAACCAACCGGGAATTCGGGATGAAAGTAAGGAGTCGAAGTGGTCAGACTTAAACTGTTTTATTTAATGTTTATCAGGTTAACGTGTCGAAAAATTGCGGTATTATGGAGAAGTAGTAACAGAGACAATATGGAAATTTTAAAAATAAAGATATTACACGGAGAACAAAAACAAAACATGAACAAAAATTTATCTTTTTATACGATAATATACTATTAAATAATTTTTGTATGGTTACAATTAAATTTTATAATTTTTACGCTTGATACTCGAACATATCATAGGGGTGTATACTTGATTATGTACATACTTAATTTGTGCAAAAAATGTACATAATTAATTGATGATAAGGTACATACTTAAAAGATAAAATTGTTAATTGCGTTACAAATTAAATATTACAGTAAAATTATATGTGAAAATTTGTAATTATCACAATTCTATGTATTTACATCTATTGATGATCTATTGATCTATGTATTGTATGTATTTACTTCTTTTCCTATAGATTTTTGTAATTAGCTGTAAATTTTCCTTAAAGAAATAAATAAAAAATTATCACTTAGGAATCTTAAAATCAAGAGATCTTAAGTGCTCTAATCCAATATCAGCTGATTATTACTGAAATCTATTTTTACAATTCATTAAGTAAGTATATACTTACTAATTATTTATATTATATACCAATATTATAATGAAAGAGCGCGAATTTTGTAAGATTATTTACATGCAGAAAATAATCTTTGTAATCACTGCACCTACTGAAAAAAATTTTTACCATTTAAAAAGCATGTTATTCCGAATGGACAGAGGCTATACGTATAACTAGTACTTTATAAAGCAGATATTAAAATTCTCACCAAAATTAAACATTTTGACTATTGTATGGTTTATGTTAAGAACTTACTTTATATATA
>PDGT01000028.1:1634804-1651501 GCA_003671415.1 Megathymus violae
TTTTTATAAGACATACCTACGCTTATCGTGTTCTCGGTGCAGCAATTAAAACCTACTGAACTCCAATAAAATCAATATAAAACCGTTAAGTACGTGTTTAAAATTTTCGGAGGTCATGTTTTATGTGTGGTCTCTAGAAATAGCCGTTGTCCGTTGGCGGGTGGCGAGGTGGCGAGGTGGCGGGCAACACTCAAATAAATAAGTCGATCAACGAAACTGTTAAATCACAGTTAAAACCGATTTTATTATGTTTCCAACAGGTTTCTCTGCTTTATCGTAATTTCGTTATAAACTATTCGATCGATTAACTCGCTCGCTCGCTAAACAGATAAATTCATCACTAACTGCTCCGATTTATAAATAAGTAGGTAGATAAACAAGCATTTCAGTACAATACGCATGTAATGTAATGTCAATGTACATGGAATGATATGAGAAATGATTTTGAAGGTTGTAATAGGATTAAGATTTTATTTAATTTTAAAAATAAGAATAGCACCCGCATTGTTTTCAGAATTGGATTTTTTA
Source organism: Megathymus violae (assembly GCA_003671415.1). NCBI lineage: Eukaryota > Metazoa > Arthropoda > Insecta > Lepidoptera > Hesperiidae > Megathymus > Megathymus violae. The sequence goes on from PDGT01000028.1 coordinate 1,635,333, forward strand.
ATCGGTGAACTAAAAAAATATTTATTTATTGTAATAGCTGCAGCCAGGCCGTCAAGATATTACTTATTTCCCTTAATAAAAGATTCATATTAACTTGTATTTCCCATCCCGCGGGAACAGATCCATTTCTTGGGATATACATAAGTTCATAGATTGTAACTCAAAAGTTACCATCTCAGCCTTGATTAGTTCTGTCAAAAATCATTATTTGTTAATAGTAAATACTCTTGTTTTTGTCTTTCTTCTGCTGCTGCTGTTGCTCTATATCTGCATTTTCTGTTGCGGGGCTACTGGAAGAGCTAACTTTTGTTTTATTCTCTCTAAACATAAATAGTTAAATAAATAAATAAAACGCCGGCTATCATCCAAATCCGTTCAGTATTTTTAATGTGATATGTGATCAGAGGGACAGACAGACAAAAGGACACAAAAATGTCAAAGCCTTATGTTTTGAATTTTAGATCGATAACAAAGTCTACGTTAGTACATTAAAATTGCGTAAAATAATATAAAGTGAAGTAAAACGTGTTCAGAGACAAAGGCAAACGAAAATTAAGAAAAAATATGTTTAAACCTTCTATGTCTTTAACAAAGACAATCTACATGAAAATTTCCAAAAAAAATTCGACAACAAATTCAGCCTTATTGCAGTTTTATTATTAAGTAGATATTATATAAAATAAAACCATTCTTCCATTAAACTAAATCGTATTATTTTATGAAAATATGGTAGAATGGATATGTCAAAGTAGATTTATTAATCTTCCTTTTAAATTTTTTAATCATAATATTTTACGTATTACCATTATATATTTATACCGGATGAAATATATAGTCAACCAGTGTATTACTTATTTCCTTATTATTAATTATCTCGTTAAATTGAATATAAAAATATTACATGTAAGTCCAAATTTTTAATGATATGTAACTTAAAAAAATATATATTATTTCTACTTCTGCCCATTTCACTGGCATATAGATATCACAAGTAAAGCTAGTGACATCTATTATAAAAGCTGCAGTATTACTGACACATTCAAACATTGTATGTATTGAATCTTCTATAATTAGTAAGTGCTATTCAACAGTAGATGGCAGGCGGAGTAAAAAGCCACGATTACCATATTAACTTTTGCATTGCCAAAGAACATTTTAATATTTTGTACAATTTTAACATATAATATAAATTATTATATTTCTATAAGTAAGTTCTGAAAGTAAAGAGTATTTATCTTAAAACAACTAGTACATTTTCATTTTACAACTATTATTGTAGAATGTATCCGAGCGGCATGCTGATCATTCGATCGCCAAAATGACGTTTCTCGACAGTTGGGCCTTGTTATCGTGTCGAATATTTTCTACTTTTCTTATTAGGAACAAAATTTTCTGTATCAGTGCAGTCGAAATTCATATGGATATTAAAAATGAAGCGAAGCAAACCATGGAAATCGTTAACATACCTCCCATCGTTTCAACATACCGGCATGCTTTGCACACTTTCGATGACAAATTCAAAAGTGATTTCACAACAAACTTGAGTAAGTTAAAAACTATGATGGATGTGTTAAAGGCGGATGATCTAGGTTTCGATAATGCTTTTAATGATCCAGCTACTTGGAACAGGCCCTATAAGGCGCCGTGTACGTACATCGAAGTGTTTCAAAATAAACTGGTCAACATGAGTATTTTTGTGTTGAAACCGGGTTTTAAGATGCCACTACATGATCATCCATATATGCACGGACTTCTAAAGGTAATTTCCGGAGCAGTACGTATTAGAAGCTTTACTGAACATCCCTTGAGAGAGACAACTAGTTCTATGGACTTTATGAGCCGGGCAAAACATGAAGCGTCTAGATTAACCCAAGGAAAACACTTAAATAGACGATTCTTCGCAAAGATTTCACAAGATAGTATGTGTAAAGCCAATTCTGAGACATGTGTGCTCACTCCAACTGTATCCAATTACCATGAAATAGAAGCATTAGGCATACCAGCGGCATTTTTTGACATTCTGTCCCCTCCTTATGATACGCTAATAGAAGGTATTGGTCCTAGAAGGTGTAGTTATTATCAAATTGTTAATAATATAAGCACCAATGTAGTTGAATTACAAGAAACAAGTGTGCCAGATTGTTTTTATTGTGATCAGGCACCTTATTTAGGGCCTATTCTCTCATAAGAAACTTAATTTTTCACAAAGGTTATGTTTTAATTAGCAGATAAAAGTTTAATTGCTTATGAAAAAGTATTTTAAGTAAAGCACATGTAAGTTCTATAAATGGCTGTTCCCAGTATGTTTTAAAACTGGGAAGTTTGATAAAAAAACTATATAAAGGATTCAATAGCCAGCACTTCTTTTAATGGTGAATATTTTTTGCTCTAAAAAGTTACCACCATAATTGATGCCACTTATCAGAAAAAAAAAATTATTATATGAAAATTAGTGATATTTTATTGACAATTTTAAAATGTACTACCCAAAGTTATAACTTTTTTTTTGTATATATTCAATTGTTTGTTAAAATATAGAAAGATGTTTTTAAAATATCAGCTAAAATTATAATAATCACAATTTGATAGTCAAAAAGATGTAAATTAAGATTTGTTTCATATGCTATATAATAAAAACAATATTTGAAATATTGCACATTATTATAATAAAATAATTTTAGTTTACATTAGGTATCATGTTATTAAATGTTATTATATTGTGGTATTGATTTTATGAAAAGTCTTATATGTCATTGTTCTCAATAAGATCTATACCACAGGGTATTATTATTTTTTTCCATAAACAATAAAACACTGTTAACTTCTCCTGTTTTCATGTACATATTGTCCCAGAATATTGATAAAATATAAAAATAAATGGAATTTAATTCCTGGCTTGGTGAAAAACAATTGCAGCTGTGTGAGAGCATTAATTGTGCAATACAAATAGAAAATTATAACAATTATAGTTTATAATATCAATAAATGTTTATTATTATTTGTTTAGAATGTTCTGAAAAATCATCTAATAAGTGTATTTGAGTATGAATATAATCATTTTTTTTTTCGTTTTTAGTTCAGCTGTTGTTGTCAATTTATCCTTATTTTATTATACAACATTAATCCACAGCTCAAAATTAAATATGGTATAAAATTCTTAGAAAAAACGCAACACTACTTTCAGTACTAAATATTAATTTTGATATACCGATAAAATTAGCTATGTTTCCCTTAAATATTATTTTATTAATATCATTTCAAACTCTTAAATGGACTTTGTTCACATTTTTAATCTACACTAAATTACTTCTATGTAAATTTATAGTCTTATAATGGCAACATTAACTGCTCTCATACATTTGAATTTAAAGTCGTTGAAACTTAATAGTTCAAATGTTTTTGTGCCTTGTTTTAAGATGATAGATGATGTAATATGATGTTACAATTAATATTATGAATAGTAGAATTTTCATGTTTAAAAATGTGGAAGTAAACATTCTAATGTACCATACCAATTATTATAATAGTACACCATATAATTCACTAGTTACCAATTTTAAAAGCATCACATGTAACTAATATTAGATTAGGATGAGACTGGAATGATTCATTCAATATCATGAATTTACAAGTAATGTGATACCATAACTTATTACACAGTTTACCAATATATGTTAGCATAAATACATGATTTATGTATTTTCTGATCACAACCGGTTCAATTTAGTTATATTTAAACTCTGAAGGGTTTTATCTAAATAAGCTCTGACTGTCTGTACACAAAAAGGAAATAATTTTTGATGAGCAATTTAATATATATTGTAGATGTTTATTTGAATAATGTCATAATGAAATAGATACATCATCCTATTATAAAGTATTAACAGAGAAGAATTCTTGATAACCATTTTTGTTCTATTTTGTGTTACAGTAAGTAAGGTGTTTATATTATAATATATGTAATTGTATGTAGGTACAGTATGTTCCACAACAATTGAGTAATCAAAAATGTATTTCAAAAGTAAATGGTATTTCAAAAGTTCTGTTTATAATTAATAAAAAAGAAACCTTATCTAATAAGGATTGTTAGCTGTTTTACCAATATTTATATTACTACAATTGAAAATGACTCGACAAACAACTCAACAATATCATAATAAATAGTCACCATAATATATGTTAATATACTGGAATTTTTTGTTAATAACATACTTGAATTTATACTTATTCAGAGTTATTAGACGTCAGTTCTGTAATAATTGCATATATTTCAGTCACTACAGAAAGATATGATTATGAATATTGTGATTAATGTTTAAATTATGGTCTGTTACGAATTTGTTATTAATATTAAAAAAGAAACGTTTATTTTGTAGTGGTAACATTATTATGCATATATTGATGGTTCGAAGGTAGGACTGACATTTTATGAAATTTTCGACCATTGCATAAAAACGCCCTGTTGTATTTTGACAATATCGGAGTTCCATTATTTATTGCTAGAGCTCCTGAGATAGCTTTTCTTATGGAATACATCATAACGGCGGTAATTAAAAGCATGGGTTTAAAAGCGAAGATTGAAAACAGTGCAATGAAATGTTATGTGTTATATGTCTTATTTCTAATAAGTATGCAATTTGGTAACAGCACCGCCCATTAAGTTGGTTAGGTTAGGCCTACCACCACAATACGCTAGAATCAAAATATATAATGATTTAATTGATTTTTACAACCCCGAAACATTTTTTTTTATAAGAACCTCCTACTATAGGTAATATTCAACGATATTGTCAAACAACCACTGATCATTTAATAAAACGCTCACGTTTTATCAATGGTCGACAATTTCATGTTCTCAATTCTCTCATACCACAATGTGTGTTTTGTCAAATACAAACCAAATCTGTTAATTATTACAAATTAAATGTAAAAAATAAATCAAGTCTTGATGATTACACATTTTTTGTTATTAAATGTATTTATTGTTACTTATGAGATGTTATAATAGTTCATAATTTCAATAATTAATAATGAAGTATTATTACGGAAATTCCTGCGATTTTTGTCTTAAAAATTGATAAAGGCATGTACATTCCATATTTCATTGTATGTGTGGCTATAATCATTTTAATTATTACAATCAACTATTTAAGAATAGATTTGTATAAAATTTTAGTGTAATTATATGATCTCTAAATTATTCGATTTGTATTGTACCTATAATTTATTTAGCATAGTTACTATGCTCTTATGTGACATATGAAGCAAGTATTTTGATAAAAAGTCTTAACTTTTGAGAAAAAGCCCTTATTATATGAGGTATGGACATAGTCATTCCCGCTATTGTTTGTAGTCAAAACTCCAAGTGTTTGCGGTTTTTCTTTAACTTCAACTACATTTAAAGTATGATTATCTATTATGATACATCTTGGATAGATGGACAATTTCTTGGCAATCCTAATATAAAATCGATAATCTTTAATTAATAAATGATTGATAAATGATATCTATAATTGGTTGCAGACTACTTAACTTCCCAGGAATAATGTACAATAGCAAAAAGGTAGTACATTGCTTGGAATTGAAATTGGGTATGTTCGAAACTATGTTATTAAATGCAAAAACATTATTTGGGAATATTTTTCGATTTAGTTTATATATTGTCTATAGTATAATTTTTTTCTCCGTGCAGTTTGCGTCGTAAAACGTCGGAGTGGAGAAGCGAGTATTTTGCTCTCTCTCCCACTCACGGGCCTTATGGGCGGGCATAGTGATGAGCATTATTGTTGTCGATAAGCGTTATCGATAGTGTATTTAGTTTTGTCATTATGTGGGATTGTAATAAAAATGAAAGAAAAATAGATAAAACAACGTATTTATTAAAATAAGAATAATAATGATTTAAAATAAATTATTAATTGGGTATGTATGTATTAATTGGGTATGTATGTATTAAAAAACTATAAGTACAAAAGTTTAGAATGTAATAAGTTATATTAAAAAGAAATATAAATACTTATATCTAAGTTTAAATTTGCACCCTTTGTATATAGCACCGCCGCCGTGCACCTGCCTTCGATGACTCATTTGTTTTTATCGATATTGGCGTTGCGCCCGCGCAACATTCTCACCGCCCTAGTCGGCTTATCTATTATGACCCAAACTGCTGGGAGAAAAAATTATACTATACTTATATATAAAGATGTATTTTTTGCTTTTGGATAACAATACCATTTGAAGTGATTTTGTTAATAAAAACATATTGTTTACATTTTTATTGTAAATGCTTCCTGATGATAATACGTGAATTATAACGCCAGATTGGGTGAAAATAAAACGCAATGTAGTAAATTTGATAATATATTAATTAATTAAATGAATTATTAACAATAAATCGAACTAAACAAACACAATCTTAAAAATTACACACAAAATTATTTGCCATGTCAATTGGTATAAAATGTTATACAGGAATTTTAATAAGCTACATAGATAAATAAAATTGGGTTACGCATATAACTTATATATTATGCAAACTTAAAATTAATAGATGCAATCTCGGTTACATATAACCCAATTTCGAAATAAATCGTCATCATGAGAAAGATGAATTTTGATATCACAGATATTCTCTTTGATATCGTCTCATGGGGTGGCTTTATTTCACTTTAAAGAATGTCTTTATATCTCAAATTAATAGCGATCGTGCCAAAGTAAAGAAAGCAGACATAAAATGTTATGATAGTTTATTCAGTTGTGGGAGTTTTGAGATTAGATATCAGTTATTGTAAAGAAATTGCTAAAAATAGTTATGACGAAAACATCGATAAATACTCACTCATTGAGCAATTCACAATTGGTACCGATAAGTCTGATAACCACCTGATAATATGACTTAAATTTTATTTATAAAATAAAATAGTACAGAACAACTATTTCATGGTAATGTAGAAAAACGGTGAAAATAATATATTTTTTCCAACTTTAATTAACAACGAAAACCTATCCCCTCGAGTGTAACAACAAGGACCACTTAGGATGGACGTAGGTGTATAGTCACCAGTGTCCATACTGGACATTTCTCGTCGCGCCAGTGTCGAGTTACGTTTAAAACGTGTTTTTCTTCATAAATAGACGTAATTTTAAGTATTCCCTGATGTTATTTTCACGCGAACTGTAGTTTGCTTTGCAGTATATAATATGTTTATTATGTTAAACGATAAATAATGGTGTTATCGTATTTTTAATCAAAACGTGTACCTACCGTACGAGATGAGACACAAGAATCAAAGTGTAGATAAGATAAAACTCTCTCTATCTCACGTACACGATATCCAATACAATTTGTCTTGATAAAACTTTTGAGCATTTACAATTTGTTTTTTATAACTTGCACACCTAATATTCGTTTCGATAGAAAATGAAACTTGTCAAATTATTATTTTTTTAAATAAAAGCACATATATGTGAAAAAATGTTACCAATGTCTGGTAACATTTTTTAATAATTATCATATGACAATCGGAATTCTATAATTTTGAAAAAAAAAAGAAAGTATAATGATGAGTGATGAAATATTTCAAATAATGTTTAGTAGAACCACACAATTCATACAAATTCTTATACTTACTATTACGCGACTACTAATCAATTACATCTCCATAGCCGTATAATGAGCACATTGTAAAAAACAAGTATTTTACGTTGACGTTAAAATATTTTTTAAATGCCGAATATAAGAAAAACAATTTATATACTTCTTTATTTTTTTTTATGTTATGTATACCTTTATGTTACACATATTTGAGAATGATATTTAGTTATAACAAAATACTGTCACTGTATAACTTTGGAATTCAATAAATATGTTGGAAGAAATAAAGCATTGTATGAGGATCTATTATTTTCGTAGTATTTATAATTTAGACACTATTTATTTATAAAACACATTTACGTAATTCACAACTCTATACTCATATATAACTATACTCATACCATACCATACTCAATATTTGTGATGAAAACAACCAACGCGTTAAGTCAAACTACTTAAACTTATACATATGCGTTAATCACTAACAACAAGAAATATATAAATTTTAAAAATATATATATATAAAATTATTTAAGAATAATCTTGTTCTACAACATGCGGCAGAGACACTACAAGTCTAGAAGTTAGCCAATCTAATAAAAAAAATCTATACTATGACTTTTTAAAAATTGACTTAAAAACTAGGAAAATATTAACTTTTGCACGAATAAATCATAATATTGCTCTGATATTCGAAACGGAAGTCTTTTATAATAAATTGTCTACAGTCATATGATTTGAATATCCAATATTATACAACGTGACATAATTATTTTTCTATTTGTGCACATAAGTTTATATTATTAATTATCTTATAATATATTTAAACAATACACGCCACCTACTGTTCAGTTTGGCAAAATAAAATATTTATAATACAATTTTTAAATTAGTCCTATACCATCATATAACCATGTATTTTTTTTTTTCATTAATGACATATTTAAAGAAACAACAACGAAACGCTTATTATGTATGAAAGCCGTAAAATATAGATATATATTATAATATGAAATATATATCTACTAATATTTGAACATGGATGAACACACTTTCCCAAACTTAACTTACAAGGGTTTTAAGTAGAGCAAATAATCCAATTGATTGATAATTAATGTACTAGAAATAACCTGTGATTAGAATTATTAATCAATTAATTTATTATACAAAAATGTTCAATTTTTAAATTATAGTGTATAACCTAAGCTAAGAAGTGAGCAAGAGAGTTTATATTAATTCGTAATTGTAATATTTCAAATCTAAATCTCTGATATATTTATTACTAAAGCGTTTTTCAAAGGATTCTCTTTAACACTCAAAGGCACGTCAAAAAAAATTTACTGACAAGCGTCAGCTTAATAAAAATACTATACAATTTGCACGTATTAAATAATTTATAATTTTTACATTGTTCATAATGATACTAATTTACTTGTAAGCATACAAATATTCTACATTGAAAACTTCAAAATTATTTTCTCCGTTTGATAATTGAAATAAATAATCCTAGTGTACTAGAATTGCGTGCAAACAAGTATTTTTAAATTCGCATTTGACTAGTTCTAAAATCCTTTATTGGCAAAATAAAATATTGCGAAATTAATAAACTATAGCACAATTATACTTTTTGTAGAACGAGATTGTGTTATTTAAAAAAAAATCTATATCAATCATTTAATGACGGGGGCTGGACGTATACGATTGACGTATTACCGAGTACTAATCGGGTCGAGTTGAATCGATTCGAAACGGGCTTATTTCAAACAACACTTCTAAAATCGATGATTCAAGAGAGGGACGTCTTAAAGGAGAACCGACTTGGACCGAAAATTATCGTAGAATTAGAAAATTTATTGCTCGAAGATATTTTAAAAACAAGTTAAGTCTAAATCCAATTGAATTTATTTTCCAGTATAAGTCACAAAGGTCTCAAGTTTAAAATTAATGGTTGTTTTTAAAATTCTCATTAAAAATTTAAATATAAGTCACATTAACATATTTATCACTATTAAAATGGATCTAAGTAGTATGTTGTTGCCTCAATAAACAAAATGCACAATAAATCTCAGATTAAGATTTTATATTCAAATATTTAATATTTTTAAGAAATAAGCATTAACATTTTAATACCTCTCAGAAATAAGCACTAATATAGCTAACTGAAAATTAGATTGGTCCATTATTAGTTTTTCTACAATTACAAATATAAAAGAATTATAGCATAAATACTTAATCAAACCTTCTAATAATTTGAGCCTGAGATTATTATTTATTACAGTATATTATATGACTATTATTTAGCAGCGTCGATGGAATATAGATAATCATTGATGAATGATTTGATTTGAACAGTTTCATTAAATGCATTTTAGAAATCTATATAGGTAATTAATTATACGAATATACATTTGCATCTACAAATTGGACGGTACATAAAATGTGCTTTAATTTTAATATATTGGAGAAGGTTTCCCCTTAGGGATCCTACAACACACAGTATTTTAAAAACATGAAAGAAGAATTTTATAGCGCCCCTCTTCCCTAAGGGGGGTCGCCTCAGATGAAGGCTTAGAGGCCAAAAGGCCAAAGCCAACTTCGGGTGGTATTTAGTGGGTAGGCCCCTAGGTTTTTCGGGCGTCCCACATAACCAGCACAGCCGGCTGCGCTGGTATGCTAAGAGCATTCACCACCCCCCTCCCGCGCTTTTCCGGAGGGTAGCCCTTTTTCCAATTGTCTGGGCGCAAAACAAAAAGGAGCATTTGGTGAAGAAATTGTCAGAACTTGTCAAATATACAATATGTAAAATATATTTTTAGTATAATGCTGGTAGTAGTTAAAAGTAACGATTGGGTCAATGGAACGACTCAAAATGACATACCTGAGAGTTGTCCTTGATATTCTCAAAAGTTTGAAAACTACCAATGCGATTGGCCAGCGTGGTGGGTTATGATCATAAACCTTTTTCTGATATCGACTTCGACACAGCAGACGCGATAAATGTATTTGACTCCGATATTTTAAGACAAACCATATCGTTTTAATAGCAGTATTACTCATATACTTACTACAATAAAGATGTGTATATAAATATTGGTTCAAAATTATATTTACATATATACCAAAGTGTTCAGGACATGGAATACAAGTGTATATACAATTTAATTAAGGCTTAAGTTTTATACTATACATTATTCGATGTTACCAAGGGTTAATTATTCAGTTTGAATTTTGACTACATTACGAAGATTATGTATGCCAAACTGACACTGGGAATTATGACGATCACCTAAACTGAATTGCACTGTATAATCTACGAAGCGTGAGTACCCCTATTATATACAAATGAGCACATACTGCAATTATATGTTTTAAATCTCATCTAGTATTATAAAATATGTTATTAGTAAATTTAGTAAAGTATATTTAGTAAAGAATTTCAATGACTTCTATGTGTAAAGTGTAGTATTTAAATGTGGTTAAGAACCTAAATATTATATTATAGATACTATAATCATTTTGAGAACAGATTGTGATGTGATTAGAATACAGGCGTTTAATTAATTCAACATAATTATATTAATATTTAGTTACTTATTAATTTTTTCTATTAATATTTACCATAGTATATGCAAAGTTCCGACTTGGTCAGGGAGGGTTCTACGAGACACTTGAGATATAGAAAATTATTTTTTCACAACATTTAACCGTACGACCCACATTACAGATGTGCCGCAACAAATCACGTTGCAAATAAATGATAAATGTCAAAAAATACTAAGCACATTTTGACAAAACTTCAAAGGTTTAATTTTTGAATAACCCGTAAACTGTGTGATTAACTAATTGTTTCATGTTAACAGCTGGAAAGAGTTAAATTGTAAGTGGTCACTGATGCCCACGGGTACGCGCAATAGTTAAGGCGTTGCCGGCCAAGTAAGCAGTGGTGTGAAACGGCTTTAACTTCTTAAAGGCATAAAAACATTTCAGGGTTGATTTAAATAGGTTACATCTGACCAGAAAGAAGATTTGTACGAGTACCATGCGCTGATATGGGAAAGACGATGGCCCACTCGCATTTTTTTAATGGCTTATCTTTACAATTGTGTCTTGTGTGTGATGGTGAACAAGCATTTTTTCCGTACTAAGCGTGTTATATTTCTTATATCCTCGTGTAAGTAACAACACCGCGAGACTTCACAATAATTTTATAGAAGACCAATAATGTCTTATTGAGCTGATTATTTCTCTTACAAGTTTACGAGTCGTGCTTTTTAATAAAGACAAACAATTCACAAACGTGCAAAAGAACTCCGTGTGTTTCGAGTGGCATGGACATACATAAATGACCCTTTACAAACACAAACATTCCGTTACTGACCGAGAATCGAATCCGGCACCCGTTGCTCGACAGGTAGTTTCACAACCTGTACATTGTTATCTTTACAAACACGTTTCTTACCCGCGGTGTTAAAATTTAAATGATATGATATACGGATTCACGCTTGCAACTCCGGCCTGCCGCCCACCCCGCCGGCCATGTCGAACACCGCCTGTGCCACCTCCGATGCCAATTTGTCAGCCGACTGAAACGAAACGAACCGATTATCTTGGATAGTTGTTCTCAACATTTTCAACATTTTACCTCCACCCCCTATGAAATAACAAGGAAACCAATTTTACCACCACATGCCGTTGATCTGTCACTTTATTTAAAACTAGCGGCACGTCCATCCGACATCGTTCGGGATCGACAATTAATGATTATACATATACACTTAATATATGTAACGTATGTCCATCTGGTTTGGAATCATGCACCTTTCAAAACGTAAAAGAATTTTTCAAATCCGTGCGATGGTTCCGGAAATTACTTTCCGCATATATGTATACAAAATCACAAAATGTGCACTTATAGATAACATTCGCCTATCGGTCGAACTTTGATCTCCATTCCATTTAATTTTTTTTTTAAATTGATAACACAAAACATCTTTATTAGCTACCACAAAAAAAAATATCGGTTGATAAACAGAGTAGAGACAACGATACAAACCTTTATCTTCACTATATATTAATAGATATTAATTTTAGTATCCATCCATACCCTTTATGAGGTAAGTAGCCATGCTGTTTTACGCCCGCGTGGTATTTAACCGCCCTATCGAAAACTCAGATGTGAACGTTGTGTCGATAAAAATGATCAATTGTGTCAAGCTGCGTCGCACGCGGTCGACGGTGACGGACTGCTGCGGACGGACCTTGAGCGCGTATAGAATCTGTCGGGCGGTATAACAACTTCCGCCCGAGGTCGGTCACTTGCCTCTCGGTGGAACAGGGCGATGGAACGTTTTAGAGTCTCTCAATGACAAGGAGCGTTGAAGATTATTGGATATATATAAATAAGTAAGGAAAGAAACAATTCTATCCATTTTTTCATCCGTTTGTAGTAATAGTAGTAGTAGTAGTAGTTTCTTTGTTTGATAGCTATTGACAAGCTTTAAGATTATCAATTGGAAAATTTTGGAAACAGAATGGTACCCTTGGAGCCACACACCTTATCTGCCGTCCATATATATTGTTTTGTTCGAATCACTTATAATCAAATTAGCTTTAAATAGACACGAAAAATGCTATCGACGTAATTGAAACAGAGACCTGTACACTGCAGTTGACCTACCTCCTGCGTGTCAGCCTCCGCGTACACTCTGACGATGTCCTCCGTGCCGGAGGGTCGCACGAAGCTCCGCCCGCTCGTGTAGCCGGCCACCAGCTCGTTAATCCTCGCCTGCAGACCTTCGGGTGCCGTGCACTTCCTCTCCGCGTCCGTCGTCGACATCGCGTTGCGATCCTGCAACAAATGGGATGTTGATACCGCACATTATCATACCTCATCATCTGAATCATATATCAGGGCCTTAAACAATGCAACAATTAACTTTATGTAAGCAGTCGGCGAACATGCAAACAAAGCTTCCCCGGTCCGTTGTAGAACCAAAAGCAACCGGCAAACCCACTTATCGGCAGTCTACTCCGTAACAAATTTTATATATAGCAACTCTCGGTATGAAAATGATACGCACACTTATTTCAACTGACTTCCGACACTACAATTGCCGTACATGAAAAACGTTTCATGGTTTAATTCTGTTCCTAGCCGCTTTCTAGAATCAACCGCGGTATGTTTTTTTAATGTACTGTTGCCTTGGAACAAATTGAAAAGTTACAGATGTTACAGATATGCATGGGCGACGGTGAAAATATACAATCAGATAACCCATCTGGCCAATTTTCAAGCATTGATATAATATCAATCATATATCGCAGAGGCATTGGGGAGATGTCAAATGTTTTATTTCTATCATCACGTTTGAGTGTAAAGAGCGACGAATAAACCACATGAATGGGTCTGATATCATACCGAGAGCGTCTGTCGAGCTGAACTTTTCCAAATCAAACCGCCGTTACATATTTATATATAACCGCCCGACCTGCACGGTGACCTTGAGCTGCCTGCACGGCAGGTCCTCGTACGCGGCGAGCCAGCGTCTCGCGTCGAGTCCCCGCGCGCACAGCACCGTCTCCACCAGCAGCAGGTCCGAGATGGCGTCCCCCACGGTCTCGTTCGTCATGTCGATGAAGTTGAGCAACAGTTGCGCCGCCTTGCGTTGCTCCGGCTCGCTGGGAACCATTTTAATACAGTTAAAATTCACGAAGTCACGCGCGCTTATGCGGGTCAAGGCACAAGACTATTTCCTTAAAAAGAATTGCAATATTAATCTTCCATTTTTCTTTCATGATTTAATTATTGTGGTCTTTTGTACAAATAAAATTATCGACACATCTCTTGTACGGATAAAGCGCCTGGTCTCGTTACTTGTAAATACTTCAACGTTGATGTCTCTGTCCATTATAATGTGGGCGTCTTCAAAACAAGGGTGAATGGGGTCTTGGTAAATTAGTTACTTTCATTATCTTTGACCACATCCACTCTTACCCTCGTGTGGAATTGTAGTCAAGCGTTAAATTTCAAAAAGTGTAAAAAATACGAAGATTGAAGACTGAGATTATTAAAATAAATACACTTGTAATGTTACATTAGACTTAACTATTAAGTTGCCTGTGTCGAGTAAATAAGTATGTAATTTGAGTAAGTAAAAGTAAGAGTAACTGTATTTGGTATTTGTTTAAGGACAAAGATAAAGCATATAAAAATGACTCGCAAGATTATATATAAGCACATTGAAAAACCTAGTTAATTTTTTTAAATTCGTGTATATACTTAAAAGCTGGAAGACACACACATATATATAAATAATAATTATAATATATAAAACAACGAACCCTTCCTCGGCGATCCTGCTGACGGCGGCTTTGGCCCGTTGGCTGTACACGACCGTGCCGTGCCCGTTGGCCTCGAAGTACACTCCCACGTCGTAGCCGAGGGCCGCGTGGTGGAGGTGCTTCACGCCCGTCTTCACGCACGCCACTGGTATTTTCTGGAATAATTATACATTTTATTTATTTACTGTTAATTACAACGAATACGTGTTAGAACAACTCACACTGATTAACGCATAATAATTGCAATAACAGATTAATTTAAAAAAGTAATATTTGATTGCATATCTGTTAATAATAATTTGTTAACGGTCAAAGTAAAAATAATATCGATGCAGATTCAACTCTGGTAAGTAATCAAGTAAAATCGAATGAATGGCTTAAAATAAATAAATTAAATATGTAACAGTAATAAAATAAAATAAAATGAAAAAAAAAACTATTGTAAAGTCCCGAAGTCACTATAATAATAATTATATGCCCTGAGCGAATCAGGGACGTAGTCAAAAACGTCTCCCCAGCCATGATAAAACTCCATAGATTTTATGTGGCAAAATCCACATGGTTACTACATTACATCAGTTAAATCTCCATGAGTCGATTATAGATTAAGCAATGGGCGAGAACCAATACTTACCAGATGTTGAGTAATATATTTAGTGGAGGCTCCGTTAGCGTACGCGGTCTGTACGAGGCCCAGCGACAGATCTGGAGCGTTGCACGCTTTGAGGAGTTCTGTTATGTAGCTGGCCAAAAGAGTAGCTATGCGGTCACCGTCTAGTAGATGTAATTTGTTACTGGAGGACAAACATCAATTTATTAGTATACAGGAAGGTACACAAATATGTTGAATTATCGCAGTAAAATATTGCCTATCTTTTAGTTGAAAAAAGAAATATGATTCCTTAAAATTTAAAAAAGTTCCATAATGCAGTTTCAGAGCCAAAGTGGGGCAAGTTCGAAGAACACATTGAATTTATTTAGGCACTACATAAATAATTCATAGGTAATAATAAAATAATAGAATAGACTATTAATTTATTCTTCTGTTACAGTCGTCAGAGAATGACGAATAGTGTATATTCAAGAGCTGTCTGTCCTCACTTGTCATCCATAAAGTAATAGACAATGCGATCGCCATCACCGTCCAGTGACGCGACACGCTGGAAGGGGACATGCTCCACGCCCACTGGGGGAAGCTGGCTCACCTTCACGTAATCTGCGCCGCACTGTAACA